>JAJPUD010000651.1:559000-590175 GCA_023553655.1 Myrmecobius fasciatus
GACCAGCAGGACGATTTCAGAGAGGCCTGGAGAGACTTGCATGAACTGATGCTGAGTGAAACGAGCAGAACCAGGAGATCATCATGCACAGCAACAACAGTATTACATGATGATCAATTCTGATGGACATGGCTCTCTGCAATAAAGAATTGTCTCAAACCAGTTCCAGTTGTTCACTGAAGAAAACCATATACACCCAGAAAGAGGGACATGAAATATGGACCACAACGTAACATTTTCATGATCTCTATTGACATTTGCTTGCATTGTGTTGCCTTTCTCTGATTCTTTTTTTTTCTTGTAGATAGGATTTTTCTTGCATAACTTCTCAAGCATCTCAACATTATTAACAAGTAGTGGACTTCATGCCATCTGGGGGAGGGGAGGGGACTGGGGGTAAAATTTGTATTGGAAAGCTTTGTAAAGATCAAGGTTGGGGAACTACCCATACATATGTTATACAAATAAAAAGCTTAAAATTAAAAAAAAGAGATTATAGTTCTGGATTTTTGCAATCCAATTATAGGGCAATCCTCGATACTTGAATTGATTTTGTATGACAGCTTGTAGTAATTTTTCCTTGGCATTATAGTTCTGGACTTTTGCAACAATATTCCTTGGGGTTTTCCTTGTGGGATCTTTTTCCAGAGGTGATTGGTGGATTTTTTCAATGACTATTTCCCCCTCTTCTTTAAGAATATGATCTCTTGAATACTTACCCAGGCTCTTTTTTCTGGTCATGGCCTTCAGGTAGATCATTAATTTTTAAATTGTCTCTCCTGGATTTATTTTTCAGGTCAGCTGTTTTTCCTATAAGGTAGTTTATATTTTCTTCCATATTTTCATTCTTTTTATTTGATTGATTCCCGATGTCTTATAGAGTCATTGACTTCCATTTGCCAATTCTAATTTTTAATATGTGTTTTTTTTGGTTAATTTTTGTATCTCTTTTTCCATTTGATTAATTCTAGTTCTGAAGGTGTTGTTTTCTTTAGGACATTTTTTTTGCATTTGGTCAATTGTATAGGAATTTCCTTTCTTTTTCAAGCTGTTGACTCTCTCTTGCATACCTCTCATTTCTTTTCTCATTTTTTTTTCTTCTGCCTCTCTTATTTGCCTTTTAAAGTATTTTATGAGCACTTCCCAAAAACGTCTTTGGGCTTGAGAACAATTCATGTCACTCTTCCATATTTCTTCTGTGAATAGTTTTTCTTCATCTAATTTGGCATTTTGTTCTTCTCTGTCACCAGAGCAGCTTTCTATGGTCAAAGTTCTTTCCTTTTCTTTTGGTATTTTCTCTTTTTTACTTTTTTGGTCCAGTTCTGCTTCTGGGGTAAATGGGACACTGTCTCAGATTCCTCTGCAGCTCCGAGTCTTGACTTTGAGCACAGAGATTTCTTATGTTTACAGGAGTTAGCTTTGCCTTCTCTTTTCAGGAAATAGCCTGGTTTCCCAGAATTTGCCTTCTGTGCTGGTATTAGTGGTGACCCACTGGTCTACTTCTCTACTGAGCCAGGGCTAAGGGTCTAAGTTGCTGATTTTCTGTGATTAAGAATTTCTCACTGCCTTTCCCAGACTCCATCTGAGCTGAGCAGAACACCCCTTTCATCTCAGTGAGACTGACCTTTCTCAAAGTCCTTCCAATTCTATCTTGAGCTGAAGAGTGGTTTCATTCCATAAGAAACTGTTCAGACACTTGGTTCCATGTGGCTTTTGAAGGAAACTGAGAAAGCTCGAGCAGCTTCCTGGCTTTACTCTGCCATCTTGGCTCCACCCCCAGAAGTGGTACCCCACTTCCTCTTGTATTCAGACAAACACCAAGAAGCTGGGTCTTTTTCATATGGTAGATATTAAAGAAATAAATATTATAACATATTGGCTTGAACCAAAGAATCATAGATTTAGGAGTGGAAGAATACTTAGAAGATATAGAAACATTATTTTATACAAAAAGAAAGTAAAATATAAAAAGAGTAATGTTACATAGCTATTAAATATTTGAAGTGGGATATGAATCCAAGTGTTCCTTCTTCCAAGCCCAGCATTCTATCCACGTTATTTCTATGTCATTAGGAGACCCTGCCTGCCTATCATCATCAGATCTAAAGAAAATCCTCCAAATTTTTAGAACATTCAATTTCTCTTCACTATCTTTTCCCTTATGTTTGGTACTTAGATTCCTATATTGTTCTTGAACAATGCTCCTGCCTATGCCTCCTGTATAGAAAAGGTAAAGTATAGTCCCTTTACTCAGAGATGATATCTTGCTTATTCCTCTGTAATGGCCTAGAACATGAATCTAAACTTCTGAATTCCTAATTATCCTACACAACTTTACCCATCTCTGATTTCTGGCACCTGCCCCTTACTTCTAGCCCAGGCTAACGATTCTGACTTGAATACCATACACCTGTGTTACAATTGTAAAGGCATTATAGAATGCAATAGAATATTATTGTTCTATAATAAATGATGAGCAGGCTGATTTCAGAAAAACCTCCAAAGACTTACATGAACTGATAAAAGAAAAGGTATCACACATGGAGTCAGGACACCTGTGTTTAAAATCTGGGTTCAAATACTCATTAGCTACATGACTGGGCAAGTTACTTTACCTTGATAAGGCTCTGTTTTTCCTCATGTTTAAAACAGGGATAATCATATTTTCTTTATCTACCTCAAAAAAATTGGGATCAACATTCTTGCTTAATCTATATAAATAAAAACTATGTCTCCTATTAGTAGTTTATTATTAACAAATTTCACAATCTGCTGTTCCAGTCTAAATTCTCTTGTTGACTAATATCCATCCCCACATGGTCACATAATAATGACATCTCATTTTCACACAAAACTGAACACCTTACAAATCGCTTCTTCACAATAAACCTATGAATCAAGATGAATATTTTATCCTCATTTCACAAATGAAGAATTTTAATTTCAGAAAGGGATAAATTAAGTGCCCAGAGTCACAAAGCTGATAAATTCCAGATCCTGAACTTAGTCTGAAGTATAACTCCAAGACCAATACTCACTTCATAATATCATGTTGTTTGTCAAGAGTTGGAGGGCAAATACCATCTTATTTTTGTTTCCATGCCCAGTGTCATGCAATGTACCTCATACACAGTAGGCAGTTTAAAAATGTCTGCTGGTTAATCAAATGATTATCATGAGTGGAATACAGCAAAGAGCAGACTGATATAATTCTCCAAGTAATATTTTTTATTAGCAAGACATGACACCTGGTAACAAAGGGTTTTCATTACCACTCCATTTTTCATTACCCTCCATTTGTGCCAAAGACTCCAAGCAAAGGCTGGCAACTCTTTTAAAACTAGGTATGTTTTCCTTCTTATTGGCAGTACAGCACATAATTTGGACCTACCCTGGTAAACATAAGGCAACCCTAATTGCTGGATATTTCAATGAGGCAGTAGGCTGAGTTCTCAGCTCTTCCCTGATACTTCATTGTTGGGGGATCCAATTTAAAAAAGTAAGGACACAAGAGTTTCCACTAAGAAAGGCCTCAGCTCAAACTCACTTAGAAAAGGAAGGGGTCCCACTAAGGCTACTAAGCAGATGCCTTGGAGGCTAGGAGTAATCATCTCAATAATGCCCTTCAGAAATTTTTTTTCCCTTCAGAAGTAGGGCCTGTCAAAATGAGGAAAAGTGTGGATCATATGGAAATATTTACTATTAAATATGACAATACAATATTCATGTCCTTCAATTGATTCTATGGTAGTACAACAGTCAGTTGCCACATACTGAGTAATTAAGTAGAACAAAAGCTCTCTGACCTCCAGAATTGTCTCATTATTGTCCTTGCATCCCTGGCACATGACACAGTGCTTTGAACCTAGATGACATTTGGTACGTAGTCCTCACTTCTGCATTAACAGCTATCTGGCTGATTCATCCCTAGTCTAGATACAACCTGGGCATAAGAAACAACTCAGGCACATCACATTTGGGGATGCAAGGACCTGGCATATGACCTTGGACAAGGCAACAGTCTCTTTGTCTTGGTTCCATTATCTGCCAAATAAGCCCGATAATGCTGACCTAATAAAGGGAGATGGTGTTAGGATGGATTAATTCATTAATGAATATAAGGAGTTTAGAAAATACAAGTGCAATATAAATACTCAGTGTTATCATTTCTGCCCCTCTTATGTTCAGAATGAAAAGGCCCATAGACATCCAATTTTGGAATGGATAATAGCTTTGATTTTGTGCCAAAAGGAAAGAGAATATATCTACAGGATAAACAACAGCTGTTCACACATAATAGACTCTGGAAGTTAGAGAAAAAGCTAAGGCTTTGTCACAGTCCATGGGAAGAACCTCATGTCCTGTTCTCTAGATAGAGAGCAACCCTACTCAGAGCAACTGCTGTGGAAAGAAGTGAGACCTTTAACTCTGTTCATGAGTTAGATACAGTGCTCTGGCTGCTCTTTGGGCACTGGAAACTGAGCTCTTTGCAAACCTTGGTTTGGATTCATGCTGAGCTACCAGTCTTTATTCCAGTACCCAATATGACCAAAATGGGTTGGCCTGGATTAGGAGGCCAATTTGTGCCTAGACACAAGATAATTCTGGAGCCTGGATAAGGGTGAATTAAGAACTCATCTGGGATAAGTTTAGGACTTCCTGATAGGCTCACGTGGCTCAATAACTGATGATCATATTTGCTATTTGTTGATGATTAGGACAAAGGAGGCCACAGGGAAATTTAGGGCATGTGGTATAGATAAGAATCATGGTATAGTCAAAAGTGTACCATTTCAGAAGACAGGACACTTGGATCAAAAGCCTATTCCCACCCTCATTTACTCCGAGATTTTGAGCTTATTATTTTCTTGCTGAAGGTCCCAGATTCCTCAACTCTATAATGAAGGGACCAGACAATGCCTTCCTGGTCTAGATTTTTATGGTATTGATGTTATGGACTTGCTACCTATTAATGATCATTTTTAAAGTTGATAACACAGTAAATTAATTACTGAGCCTATAGTTAGGAACATCTGAATTCAAAGCCAATCTCAGATACTAATCAGCTCTGTGATCTTGGGAAAGTAACCTTAGTTTGCCTCAGTTTCTTCATTTATAAATTGATAATAATAATATCTAACTCCCTGGGTTATTATTGAGGATCAAATAGATAATAATTGTAAAGTGTTTCACAAACATTAAACATTATATAAACAATAGATATTATTATTATTAATATCACAACTTTTAGATTTAGAAGAAATCTTAAGAGATCATCTAGGTCTATCCATCCCCTTATTATAGAAATGAGGAACTTTAATTCCCGAGAGAGGAATTGCCAACGACTATCAAAAAGGTCTTTTGACTCCAAATCCATCCTCTCTTCTGGCTATTTTGTTGTTCTGGGGTTACTATTCACCCCACCTTTGGCAAAGATTTGTGAGTCATGGAAAGGACTGGCCACTTGTGTGTTGGATAAGCTCTCTGGAGTTTAAAAAACCAACAAACAAAAACATTGCCATACTTCAAATCCCTTTCCTACCCCATTCCCTGCTTCAGTGGCCAAGAGACTTCTTCCCCATGGCTTCTCCAACTGCCTCCAGTCTCTGCTACAGGACAAGGAAAGAGCTTAAAAAGTCAAACTGCAGCTTCTCATTCCCTTAATATAGGACATAGAGAACTAGGTATAATATGATATAATATAATATATTAAATAATATTAATATCATATAAAATACATAACCATAATTATATATTATTTGTATTATATATAATTATATAGAACTAGAATAGATATTAGATGTGACAACCCCTAAAATACCATTTAACGAAACTGAGGCCCTTGGATCATTCCAATAATTTGTCCAAGGTTATACAGGTAAAAAAACAAAGCCAGAATTTACACCTGACAGCAAATCAAACACACTTGCCATACTGTCTTTCAAAGCTGCTTCTGGGAGAAAAGAGTGGTGGCAGGCACCTGGAAAGGCTAATTACTGCGTAATGCATTTTGTAAGCCAGGAAAAAGCAGGCAGCTCTGCTGTAGCTTTTCTGAAAGGGCCATGATGGCCCTTTCAGAAAAGAGACATAAACACTTTCATATACCATGTATGGGTTCATCCAAGTGCATTCTAATTTTTAAATATACCTTATGCCTCCATATGCAGACAACAATGACATGTGACAGATGTGTCTTGACCTATAAGATCTGTTCAACAAAGAGGCATTTATTCCATTTGACTGTGGGAATTTAAGATTTGGCAGGTGAAGTATGTACAACAAATAGCTTATGTTTTCATGGAAACAAAATGAACGATTGAGAGAAACTTAGAAAGGCAACAGAAAAGACAGAGAAAAAAAATTAATCAGATAGTGGGAACAACTTCTGGCTATTTCTAAACTATAATGTCAAACATTTATCCATTCACAAGTTTATTTCTATAATAATAGGATACACTACAAGAAAAGATTTTTATTAATAACAATGTCAGAAATAATTATAGAATCATAGATTTAGAATTGGAATGAACTTTAATGGCCATTAACTCTAACCCCTTGATTTTATTTATAAAGAAATTGAGTCATAGAGAAGTTATATAGAGAAGTATAGACTTACCCAGGGTGATGCAACTAGCAAGTGTGTGAGGCAGGACTTGAACACATCTTCCTGACTCCAAGGGTAGTACTATATCTATTACACTAAATGGCTTCTGACTCATCATGCTGTGTCTTACTACTATCACATTTATAGAGGGTTTTACTGTTTACATCCCTTTAGGTTGATGTACTGCAAGCATATTGGTAAAGGAAACTGAGAGGCTCAGAGAACTAAAGTAAAGGTGATGGCAGGATATATATCTAAACATTCTGCTTCTTTCCAATAATCAACTTTGCATTAATAATAACCAGGTTCTCCAAATGTGCTGAAATTATACTTCAATGTGTAAAGTGATTTGCCCTGAAATTAATCAGGAACATATCTGGGGTATATTGATAATATTTGTGTGCATACATACACACACATACACATGTTACATATGTATACTCACGCATGTGTATATACATGTATATTTGTGCTGGTACATGTTTGTGTATACATATGTCTATGTATAAATAAAATACATCCATGTATACATAGACGTGTGTGTGTAGTATCCAAGGAAAGATGTTGGAATATGCTCAAGAAAGGGAGCTTGGTTTCAGAAATGAGTGGAACCTGTAATAATTATTAATAACAATTAATAACATTTGATTAATAATATTAATAAAAAATGGACTTTTCCAGAAATAATAATATGCATGTAACAGCAGGGTATTGTGGCAAAATGATGAGATAATACAGGGTGAATGGCTATCTGGTATGTGAAGCATGGGCTGGTCTGAGGCCAATTACATATGGTAAGTCATTCTACATTCACTCATTAACCAATCAGAACAGCTCAGAACCAGGGGAGTGAGATCTCCTTGAAGAGGCTAAAAAAGGAACTGGTAAAGGTGCTTTCATTACCCACCCAAGAACAAGAAATATGACTTCATGGAGTATCTAGTCACCTGGTCTTGCAGTGCTCATGGTAAACATAAGCAAACTGTCATAAAACTGAATGCAGTATATATTCTTGAATCCATTACATAAGGAAATGATAATAAGAAGTTCTATGAGGAACTTGGTATGCCAAGTCAACATATACCTTGATACTTAGTACCTTCAATGCTAAAAAGTAAAGATAGGAAAGAACAAAAAATGTTGGGAATTTTGGTTTGGAATTAAGACACAAAAAAACTCCCAATTTTTAAATTATTGATAAACCTAATTTCTGTGAGAGAGAAATATTGACAGTAACCACAAGATTTTTATATTTGATCCTGGATCAAATGGATCTAGAATCCTTTTGGATATGGATACTATTGAAGTTTATTGAATAAGGAGTGCCATGCTCAAATCTATGCTTTAGGAAAATCACTTTGATAACTGAATGGAAGATAGGTTGGATAAAGCAGGAGAGAACTGAGGTTAGGCAGAACAAAAACCAGACTATTTCAGTAGTTCAGGCATGAGGAAGGTTTGCACCAGTGTAGTAGCACTGTCAGAGAATAGAAGAGGACAAACCTGAGAACTTATCAAGGTAGAATTAACAGAACCTGGCAACAGAATGAAATAAGGTTATGAAAGAGAATGAGGAAAATGACATCTAAGTTGAGAGCCAGAAATCTGCTCCCAATTGAATCAATTTTGTATCCTTGCTGAGTATTTTTTCCATGCCATTATTAAGTAATATTTTTCTTTCTTAAATATTAGCTTTTTTAAAGGGAATACTTGTAGCATTTTCCATATGACTAAATACTTCCAAGCATTATCACAGACATTATCCAGGGAAGCAAGAGTATGGAGAAGTGGCCAGTCATTCTCACTAACTGCTACTAGAAGGAAGGAAAGTCAGCCTAAATTGAAGCAGCAAGGCATCTTGAAGAAAGACAAGAGTTAGCATGTGCTAAGCAAGGCAAAGCAAGGCAAACCATCACCTTGACCATTATTAACCCTGGAAGATGGCCCAGGACTTTGAGTCCAAGATCAAGAGACCTGAGAATAATAGTGGTCTTTTCAACATAAACTATTTAAGTAAGCTATTGACTTCTGGAAAATGGGAAATGAATGAAAATAAAATCCATGGATCAAAACATTGCTCTCTCTCAAAGAATTTTAGTCAATAGATTGTAATGAAGAGGAGGTAAATGTAGCCTTTAGTAAACTAACGTTTTATTTCCTTACCAAGAACTCAAGGGAAAAACCAATTTGGAATACAAAATCATTTGGGAAAAAATGTTACAGAGGAATAAATAAATGAAATGTGAAGGAAAGCAAATGATGTGAAATGGAATAGATATGCTACACTGAGTTTTCCAGAAGGAATATGACACTGGACTTGGAATTAAAAAGACTAAGATTCGAATTCTGATTCAGACACTTACTAGCTGGGCAAGTTACCTAACTTCTCTTGGCTTCAAATGAAGAGTAGGATACAAATATCACCTACTATCCTATATGAGGAAGTGAAATTAAAACATAAAAGCAATGAGATTAGAAAGCATTGATAGGCAAAATCAAACACTTATCAATGTCTTTATATATCAATTATGTTCAAATTATTTTCTTAAAGAAATCTTTGTGAGGAAATTTCCATTAATGTAGATTACCAATTATCTTGTACCTTATAAATGGTAAAGAGTTGCCTAAATAGAGAGATTTAGTGAGTTTTCTGAGTACACACTACCCACATGTGCCAGAGACAGTTTTTGAACCCAGGTTTTCCAGATTCCAAAGCCATTTGTTGGGCAGTTAAGTACAATGGATTGGACTGGCCTGGAATCAATTAAGCTTTATCTTCCTGAGTTCCAATTAGCATCAGACACTTCCTAGCTGTGTAACTATGAGCAAGTCACTTAATCCCATTTGCCTCAATTCCTCATCTGTAAAAAGGAGCTGGAGAAGAAAATAGCAAACCACTCCAGTATCTTTGTCAAGAAAATCCCAAGTGGGGTTACAAAGAATTGCACAACAACAAAATCTTTCCCATCTTTCCATTCATTATGCTTTTCTGTCTCAGTAATCAAATATATAAAAAACAAATTCAGATAATATAATTTTAAAGGTAACCAAGAATAAAATTTTAAGATATACAGAGAAGGGAAGATTCCAAAAGAATGGAAAAGTTCAAGGGAAACATTATTACAAAAAATCGTCATGAATAATAAGTATTATATGTATAACCAGAAAAAGATTAAACAATTTTTAAAAATTGAAAAAAAATGAATAGGTAGCTTTTTAAAAAAAAATTGAAAAAAAGAATAGCAAGTAGCTATACTGAGGATTCCAGGAAGAATAGAATACTGAATTTGGAATTAGAAAGACTAAGATTTGAATTCTGCTTCAGACACTTTTACTTACTGGCTGGGCAAGTTCTCTCAGCCTGCAAATGCCACATTTGTAAATGAGGAGATTAAAAGACATGACCTCCCATGTCTCTTCTAGTCTTAAATTCCATGAGGCACAGAACTTCTCCCAGTATTTAGTGTAACATGTTGAACATATGAAGTTAAATAAAAATAAAAAAACTTGTGAAGTTAATAATAAACTGCCAAATAATTTATTAATCTTGAGGAGAGCCTAAATTAGAAATATTGAATTGAATTAGGTAAACTTTCATAGACAGTATATCTATACAGCATACTTTATCTTCATAGTGACATAAATGATTGACATGTAAAGAATATAAGATCTCATTATTCTGATAATTTGATCACAAAACAAAAAAGTTGGATTGATATACAATGGAACCTAAAAGTGCCTGCCATGAATATCTTAAGCTAATACAAGATTTCTTGATAGATAATTCCAATATGCTAGTAGATCTAGATCTCCTAAATGTGGATAGTCCCTCAAGGGATACAGTTTATAAATCCATGCTTGCCCAACTCATTGCCTCAATCAAAATGAGACCTGTTAAAGATCTTAGTTTAAAAAGGTCAAGGTCTCCTACTATATCCCAGGTCCAGTCATCCCAATTTGTTTCTTGTCACTGGATCTAGATGGCTCTGGAGAATAAAATAAGGTTGGTGACTTCGCATTCCCTCAGTTAAATCCAATTCATTTGAAAGTCATGACATCATCTTCCTGATATCATTGAGAACAAATGACTAATTGCTTGCCCATCTAATGCAACTCTTGCCATATCCTCCTATGAGTTCAGCACAGAGATCTATCCAAAACGCCCTCCTTTTATTCTCCTAATATTATGTTAATACCAATGGATCATACAGAATCTGTGGCTCTCTCTTATTATGTGATTAGCCTATTATTATAATAGATAAAAACAATTATCTTTATTCATTAGTCTCTTTTACACACATTCTCTGTCTCGGTCTCCATCTCTCCCTCCCTCACACACACAACATGCATGCATGCACATGCATTCACACAAACCATTTCATTTATTGACTTTATCTTTTTTCATCTATCATCCAACATTTAAACTTGGAATCTCTTCACCTATCTTCTTTCTGTGATCAATGAAACCTTCCTGAATAATCGTTCATTTTCTTCCCACTTAGAGGCACTCCAAGACAGACATATTCAGAACTGCTCTTACACCCTCTCTCCCACAATATTTAAAAATGTAGGTTCCTAATGAGACTTAGATATCTTCAAGGAAAGCGACCATACTTCTTGATTCTGCCAGAGGATCTAGTAAAGAGTTATGCTCCACATAGTGAATTGATGCCTATAAATGAGTGACTACCACCACCAACCAGGATTTGCAGCTATTCTGACTTATGTAATAATTATTGTGCTTTTCATGGGGCATAAAATATAGAATGCCTGATTGTCTTGCCTTTATTTTAGGGTTAGGAATTTTCTCTTATACTTATGTGTGTATATTCAATGCCTTATTAGGCATAAGATCTTTGGCTTTCACAGTTGTATACTACTGAATTAATTAATCAACATTAGTAGAAACATAGTATAATAGAAGAACAACACTGAACTTAGAGTTGGAAGCCCTGTGAGCCAAGAATGGAGGGCACCTAATAATGTATCATAAAAATATCTTTGCCTAGAATTTCCCCATCTAATCAAGAATTAATATGGATAATAGCAGGAATGAGGGAAAGTTGTATATAATATAATACAATTTAATACAATGCAGTATTCTAATATAATAATATATACATAACACATATAAATAGGTGTATATATATCTGTGTGTGAGTATATGTGTATGTGTGTGTGTGTGTGTATTACAGCCTATATATGCAAGGGCTAGCAAGCCCAACAAAGAGAGAAAAACACCACTTAGACATCTAGCAATTCATAGGAGATACAACACAAAGAAAGAGCTAGGAATATTTCCTAGGGCATCTAACACCACAGAATATGGCAGCTAAGTGGTATAGGGGATAGAGTTCTGGGCCTGGAACCAGGAAGACCTGAACTTAAATTGGGACTCAGACACTTACCAGCTGTGTGAACATGGGATAAGTTATTGAACCTTGTTTGCTTCAGTTTCCTAAATTATAAAAACAGTAATAATAATAATACTTACCTCACAGGGTATTGCAAAAATCAAGTTAAGATGACATTTGCAAAGCACTTAGCACAGTGCCTCACACTATACATGCAATCAAAATACTTATTCCCTCCCCTCCTTGAATTTCTCACCAATGATTGTGGGAAATCTGGGTACCAAGCAAGATGAATTACAGATTTAGACACAAGAAGACTGGAATATATCTTTATGTCTTAAAGCAATAGGAAAGATAATGGAGGAAGAGGACAGGAAATAGCAGAGATACTAACTCTGTATCTGAACTGGGATTTAAATCGAAGTCTATTGACTCCATGGCAAGCACATTTTCTGGATTGCCATAATGTCTATCAAAAGGTGATATTTAATAAAGATAATAATAAACAACTTTAAAAGTACACATTTTCTAAGCAACAATTTGAAAAACAAAAATATGAATTAGAGATTTGTTGGACTACAAGCTCAGACAAAAATCTAACACAATCTTAAGTTTCATGAGGAAAGGACGAGTGCCCAGAACACAGGAAGTGAGAGCTTTAATGCACTTGGCATTGATCAGATTAAATGTGGAATACTTGACTGAGCTCTGGAGAAAGAATATTGACAAGCTGGAGAGTATCTAGGGCAGGGGTCGGCAAACGATGGCCCAACACCTGTTTCTGTACAAGGGGCGGCAGGCCATAGTTTGCCGAACCCTGATCTAGAAGAAGGTCATGAGAATGATGAGAGGACTGGGGTCCATGTCATATGATAACTTGTTAAAAGAACTGGGGATGTTATTCCTCAAAAAGAGTAGTTTTAGTGCAAACATACCAATTAACTTCTCATATTTGAAGGACTATTATCTAGAAGAAGGGTGAGATTTCTTCTATTTGGCCATAACTTGAAAAATTCTGAATAATGGGAAGAGATGCAAAATGAGGTTGAATGTCAGAAAAAAAGTTCCTAATAGTCAATGTTGGCAAATGTTGGGATCTACCTCACTTGAAGTACCTTAGGTAAAACTGGAAGACCTTGTACTTTAGAAAGAACTCTTGATCTACATAATCTCTGAAATTCTTACAAGTGAAATCATTTTCTGACTCTGTTACCTGATTCTGTCTTTGTTACAGTCAGGAAACTTGCTCTGACACTTATTAACAATGCATTGTTGGGTAGATCACTTTACTAATTTTATCCTCAATTTCCCCATCTATAAAATGGGGATAATAACACTGAGAGAAGCTACCTCACAGAGCTGTTGTGATGAAAGTGCTCACTAGGCATCAGAGTACTAGAAGAATGGGAGTGATTTTTTCTGATTTTCAATTCCACATCATGCTCATGCACCTGTCAATCTACCAGGCTCTTCCCATCTCCAGTAATTGCAATAATAATGATGTCATATTACCGAGATCCTCCCAGAATTCACAATGGAATTGCTCCCTTGAAAGTGTAATTCAGTTATCTTCCCTGCTCCTCATCATTCCTAATAAGGAGACAATGCACCAGATATAGGGCACCCACCTCTGTGATGATACTGATCTCTCTGTGTTACCTCATCTCCTGCCACAAAGGGAGACAGGATGTCAGAAGAGATCAGTCCACATGCATTTTATTTATATAATGCACATCTTAGTTTATCCTCCCTCTATTGTTCTCTGATGTACAACAAAACTCACTTTATCTCACGTTTAACAGCCGTCAGAATAATCTATTCACCACACATTTTGCAGAGCTTTTTCATTTGGCACAACTGTCACAGAGAACAGCTTATGAATTCCTGTCATAAGGAATGCAAGGAGAGGGGGATATCAAAACACCCTTCTCTGGTGAGTCATGGCCCTGAACTCATTAGTGCAGAGAAAAAGCTGCTTTCCCGAGCTAACCAGGCTATGTGGGATAATCACACTTAGCACTTACAGCCACTTTTCATTCAATGCTCTTCCTGCTTTGGTGTTTATAGAAAATTCCCCTCCATGTTGTCAAAATGAAGATCAGACAATGCATTGCTCCTAATGGTCCTTACATTTGGATTTCAGAAAGAGTAAGCAGCCAAAGGCTCTATTACTTAGACTGTCCTTTGTCTTCCTCCTAATGCCAGGCTGGGAAAAAGACAATCTTCAATAGGAGATTAATATAGCCCCTAACAGGCATAGGTTATCATCATCATCATCATCATCATTATTTATTTCAAGGGAAACTTTAATCTTCAAAATGTGCTCTGAAGGTCATGAATGGGTCAGAGAAAAGGGAAAAATGGGGGAGAGAGAATGGGAAGAGAGAAAGATAGGGAAGAGAGAAAAAAAGAGAAAGGGGGAGGGAGAGAAGGAAAGGGACAGAGAGAGGGAAGGAAAGGGAGAAGGAAAGGGAAGATAAGAGAGAGGAAGACAGAATATTGTTGCAGTGAGAATTCAATATTAATATTTTTCAGTTTTAAACAACAGAAAATTCACAAATACCCTCTGAGCAAACATCCACTCAATCTCAGTGTGAATACAGTTTTCATTTGACAACTATCCTAATTTCTACTTGATCAAATAGTTTATAGCTCAAGAGAAGTATTTTTTGGATGACTTTGGTCTTTTTCAGCTCTAAATCTATGAACCTCTGGTTTTCTTATAGGCTGGTTTATTTTTGATGCATGTGCTCCTGAGTTTATGCAAGCCAGACTAAAGGCAGACTAATGTTTGAAGCAAAGAGGAACATTTAGTCAATTTATGAACCCTAATACAGTTTCTCTTTTCTTTCACAAAACTCCATTAGTAGTAAGGCTCATAGGCAAAATGGCAACAATGACTTACAAAGTAAATGACCAATGAGTACAGTCAGGAAATCAAAGTTAAAATTCTAGTTTGGCTACTCACTGGCAACAAAAGGATGAGCAAGTTACTACTCTTTGAGTCTCAGCTTCCTCATCTGTAAAATGGATTTTATATCATATCCAATATTTCAAAGGATTATCATGAGGACAATGCTTTCTACTTTTATTTATTTAGCACTTTTAGATTTCTAAAACTTTGAAAAATTTATGGAGCTTACATGAACTCTGTAAGAATGGGAATGCAAGTATTATTATTTCTAATTCACAATTGAGGAGTTTACAAATAAATATGGACACAGGTCTTCTATCCTTGAGTTACATTTTCGTTTGATTAATAATATTGTTTTTATAATTGAAAAAATAGTAGATGTAGGATCATAAGACTTTGGCTTGATTCCTGGTGTAGCCATTTCTACCCATGTGATCTCAGGAAAGTTTTTTAATCTCTTTGAGATTCAGTTTTTTATATGTGAAATGAAAATAGTCATATTGGTACTACCTATTTGCCGGGTTTTGATAAACATAATAGCTAAAAAGTGCTTCAAAACTAAACATACAATTTACATCTTTCAAAGCTTCCATGCTCTCATGATCCCAATCAATATGGTTCTCCCTTCTCCAGTACAGATCACAGTCTTTCCTTACTTTCATATCACATGTAACTCCAGCATATATTATCATAATTCCTCTAAAGAAGAGCTGCTGTGGGGCAGCTAGGTGGCACAGTGGATAGAGCACCAGGCCTAAAATCAGGAGTACCTGAGTTCAAATCTGGTCTCAGACACTTAACATTTCCTAGCTGTGTGATCCTGGCAAGTCACTTAACCTCAATTGACTCAGTACCAAAAAAAAAAAAAAAAAAAAAGATGCTGAATGAGATCCTCCTCTAAGTATTTTAACATTTCTCAGTTCTAGTACAATACTTAAGCCTGTAACTGGTTATCCTTCAAACTCACAGCATGATCAACATCATCTGTCAATTATTTGTGTCATTGATAATGTATTTCATGCTACTTCATGCATATGAATCATCAAAAATAATGTGACAACCTCCTTTTACCCAGTATGAGCTGCTTCATTTTTATGTCAGCTATTATTGATTAAGGAAACATGTACTGTCATTGCAGAGTCAATTAAAATGTTGATTGAACCTTGACATCAAGTACAAAATATATATGTCTTACAAACTTCAAAAATTCCTGGAGAAATTAAAACATACAGCATGTTATGGAAATATATACCCAATTTTAACTTTTATGAAAAACTTATTATATCCAAAATAGATATACATTTGGGGGAAATTCATGTCTTCGATGATATCCTTTATATTTATTAACCACATTTTAGAAATAATATATTCATATCCAGATGATCCAGGTTTTAATGGCAAATGAAGAGTTCCATTATCAGGTATAATATTTTATTGTAATGTGAGTTAACTTTCCACATAAAAGCCTCTCTCATAACTTACAAACTCTACTCCAAATTTTTATTTTATTCTATAGTAAACATAATTTATACTCCAATGACTTTTTGACAGGGGGCACTTTTTCATTCACACTCTGTGATACCATCTTGTTCAACAACTGTGCATATGGACTTAAGCACACTAACTTTTGAAAAAACATAATTTGCTCCCTCTACTTTTGACTTCATTAAAAATTTGTGTTTCTAGTAAAGTAAGCATTTCATATGAAAACTCCAAATATTCTAGGTTGCAAGGCAGGTACAGTATGGAAATGGAATAATAATAGGCCTTAATATACATACAGCAATGTTCAAAGTTACTTTGTTCTGAAAGTTTCTTAAACATACCATTCTATACATATGTGATTCACTTTTTCATCTTCATCTCTGCTTTATTCAATGAAGCCTTTGCTCAGCATTTCCCTTCGTTCCACTCCTGGAAGTGCTGCATCTTCCTCTTTTAAATTTAAAGCACTTTGGACTAGTCTTACACACTTATTGTTCTAAAGTTATTATAACATTGTTATGAACTTTACTAGTCTATAGGGTTTTTGAAGTTAGGAACTATATCTTATTGATTCCTTTTTCTTTTTTCTCTTCAAGGCAACAGGGTTTAAGTGACTTGCCCAGCATTACACAGCTAGTAAGTGTTAAATGTTTGAAGCTGGATTTGAATTCAGGTCCTCCCAACTTCAAGGTCAGTGCTCTATTTACTGCATCATCTAGCTGTCCTATCTTATTTATCCTCAAATTTCATTAGTACTTCACAGAATAGATACTTATTAAATGTTTTTAATTGAGTAAAAGTACTATATAACTGTGATTTTTAACTATTTTTTGTAGAGTTTTGGCAAAATGGAAATGTGAAAAGTCACTCAAGAATACCTGGTCATCAATCTTGCTTCCTGGCCACCCTCCATATGAATAGATAGATATTTTTGCAAAATTCCCATGGAGTAGAACAAACAGCATAATGCAGGCCTAAGAGCAGATGGACACAGTTGCCTTTTGTTTGATATACATAAAAACACAGACTGTTGTGAAAATAATTTGCATTTTTACAAGAACTAGGTATTTTAGAAAGCAACTTAGAAGAAAATAAGTTTAGATTAGTATTTCATACCAAATAACAAAATGGGCACTGAATAAATGAACATCATTTAGAAGCGTAACTGACAAATAAATTCATACCAAACATGTTATAAGAGATTACAAAATACAAAATAGATAGGTTTTATTATAAAAGATTAATTTATTTGTTAAAAGTATTTGCATGTGTAGCACTCAGATCCCTGTAATCCAATTCCTTACTAAAATCTATCCCAGGTTCAAGGTACTTTCTGGATTATAATACCTTCCAACTCATAATTCTCCCCTACTGAAGTATTTATTCTTACTAGTCAGTTATTGGATGTATTTAATTCAAAGTTAAGTAATTTAATTAAAGAGCATAGTAATAAAAGCAACATTTGGACTGTTTCCTATAAACTTTGAGATTATTCTCTCCCTATCTTCTCTTCCCTGCCCAGCCCCTATCACTCTCTCTTTCTCTATCTATTTGCATTCTATATATGTGATCCACTCTACCATCGTTTCTCTGATATGTGTGTATAGAACTATAAATTCACATGTGTATGTATAATCCTGATTACACCTTACTGCCCCCTAATGAAGTAAATGCCATTTCCTCTTCAAAAAGAAAAAGAGTTAAGTAGAACTATGGTAAAGAAGCAAATTGAATCTCTAACAATAAATAACAGTCTAGTTTTTCTACATGTATAAAAAAATTAATAGAACTAGAATAAAAAGAAAAAGTGTGGATTGAGTAAAATGTGTGCCATCTAATATCTCCAAAAAAAACCATGATATTCAAAATAGAAGAAGAGCCATTCCCTCAAAAGATAAGGGATCAAAAATATAACTTTTGTTAAAATTTTTAGAAAGCAAGCTATCAATAATTATATGTGAAAATACTTCAAATAACTATTAAAATATAAATTGAAACAATGTTTCAATAATCCCCAGAAAACTAACAAGCAATTGAAATGTAAATAGATGAAGCTGTGGAAAGATGAATACATTTATGTAACATTGGTAGTTTTAAATTGTTTCAACCATTCTGGAAAATAATTTAGATTTATGCAAAGAAGTTACTAAATTGCTTATGCAATTTGATATAGCACATACATCTCCAAAAGGTCAAAGAGAAGAAAGTTCCACTTATACCAAAATATTCATAATTGCACTTTTAAAGTAGGAAAATGAAACCTAAAAACAGTGTCCATCAATTGGAGAAATTTTGAACAAATCGTGGTACTTAAAAGGAATATTACTGCATAGGAAATAAGGACTAATGAGGGGTTCAAAGAAATGTAGCAAGACTTAGATGAAACAATTGAGGGCAAAGAAATAAGAACTAGAAGAATAAAATATACCACTACAATAATGTAAATAAAAACAACACTTTTAGCGGCAATAGGGAGCCAATACAGTTTATTGACCAGGGAAGTAATATGGTCAACTGAACAATTAAATGCAATGAGTAATCTTGGTTGCAGGGGATGAACAGACCATTTCACTCCTCTTGAAATAAACACCAGGAAGTAAGAGCACCTAATGTGGAATGGATATGTCCCAAGTGCAAATTAGCTGAACTGCTTTCCTTTCTTACAAATCAGGGTTCTATGAGGGAGAAGTTGGCATATTTGAGAGTAATAGTGGTCTACAAATTAAAAGCTATTAATAAAACTAAAAGAAAAATCAATGATTCTATGATTTCATCCATCAATTAGCACTTATTTGTTTGTTTGATTTTCTCTGAGGCAACTGGGGTTAAGTGACTTGCCCAGGGTTCACACAGCTAGGAAGTGTTAAGTATCTGAGATCAAATTTGAACTCAGGTCCTCCTGACTTCAGGGCTGCTGCTCAATCCACTGCGCCACCTAGCTACCCCTCAATAAACATTTATTAAGCTCCTATTTGGTGCCAAATATTGTGCTAAGCCCTGGGTTTACAAAGAAAGACCATAGACAATTCTGCACCTTAAGGAGGTTACAATTTAATGGGAGAGACAAGAGGCAAACAACTATGTATAAATAAAACATAAGCAGGGAAAAATGGAAATACTCAAAAGAGAGAAAACATTAGAATTATGAGAGACTGAGATTGCCGTTCTATAGAAGGTAAGGTTTTAGCTAGTAATTGAAGGAAGGCAGGAGGCAGAGTAACAAAGAGAACATTGTGGACAGGGGGAACAGAGAATGAAAATGTACAGAGCCCATGGATGGATTACAACAGCAAGAACGATAATACCATTGGATTAAAAAAAATGCCTGTGGCAGGGAGGGAATGAAAAGGGAATGCAACAAATAAGAATACTAAAAAGTTAATCTGGGATCAGGTTGTAAAGGGCTTTGAATGTCAAACAAATGATTTTATGTTTGATCCTGGAGGCAACAGGGAGCCAATACAGTTTATTGACCAGGGAAATAATATGGTCAGCAACATCCTCTCATCCTCTGCAAGTATTGTTCATGTTTTCATATATATCCTCCAAAGAGAAACTCTGCAACCTGCTGGGGCATGTATGTCTTTTTTAAATTTTGAAACCATGCTTGGAGCATTCTTCTTTTCCTTCCTTGAGACATGAATCCCTATTGCTTCCACATAAAATTTGAGTTTTTTTCCAGTGAGCAGTTCAGGCTCTGGACTGACTCTTCTACCTTCCACATGCACTAGCATACTGGATTCCCCTACATAGTCTATGTACTATTGAGGAGTTAGAAAATGTACTGCTTTGCCAAAGCTATTGTTCACAAGCTCCATCAGAGTACTTCCTTTTTTCTTCCCCCTTCTTACTCCAATTATTAGTCTACATAATTTAGCCAAAATTAATTAACTTTTAAAAGCAGGTACTACAATGGTTTAGTTGGTGCATAACATCCCAAAACCTTGTCCCATCTCACCAAGAAAGCATTCCTCAAGTAAATACTGAACTCAGGGGAAAGTTGGTTCAAATTTGGAGAGCATTAAGTAGAGTGACATAATTAATCATCCAATTCACTTATTGTCCCCCTTTATATTTGCATTTAAATCCCTTCCTACTCTAATTTCACCCTCTCTTTACATAATTATTAAACATTATTCCCTTTAGATAGTCTACCCTAGGCTAGCAAATTAGCCTATTGGCTCCCTACACACAGCACTGGGTCTCCAAATTCCACTCCTTTGCTTAAACCATCTTTGATCCTAGAATTTTCTCCCACCTCTCCTTCACCTTTCAGACCCTCTCTTGGTTCCTTCAAAGCTCAAGTCAAATATTACCTGCTTCTAGAGGTCTTTCTTTCAAATGTTACTGCCCTCTCTATGGTTCTTAGCCAGTGATTAAAAGCAAGAGAATGAGCATAGCTGAATTACTGAACACATGAAGGGAAGAACATATGGTCTATGACAAAAGAAGGAGTCCAATCATAAATAACATTCAATACCAAATAAATGAGTTTACATTTGATCCTATAAGGTAATAGGGAGCCGGGGCAGCTAGGTGGTGCAGTGGATAGAGCACCAGCTTTGAAGTCAGGAGGACCTAAGTTCAAATCTGGCCTCAGACACCTAACACTTCCTAGCTGTGTGACCCTGGACAAGTCACTTAACCCCAATTGCCTCAGAAAAAAAAGTAATAGGGACCCAGTGAAGTACACCAAATAAGGGAAGGAAGGTAACATGGTTAGATCTGAATTTTAGGAAATCAGTTTCATAGGTGTATAGAGAATATATTGGAACGGGAATCAACTTAACAAAATGATATTGCCATGGAAGATTAAATTAAATTGAAGGATATTGCAATTTACAGGTAGCCCTATGAATGGAAGGACAGGGGTATTTGTGAAAGATGCTGTTGATAGAAAATAGGAGATTTAGAAACTGAGTTGATATTTGAGAGAAAGGGAGAATTTGAAGATGATACAAGGCAGAATGGTGGTATTCTCAGCAGAAATAGGCAAGTTCAGAAAAGGGGTATGTTTTGGAGAGAAAGATAATGAGTTCTGTATTTGGCATGTTGTGTATGAAATACTTAAGGAACAACCAGATCAAAGCATCTGAAATCTCATAGAACTGATTTGGAATGGAAGCTCAGGACAGAAACAAGGGATGGATTTATAAATCTGGAAGTCATCTGCATAGTTAAATCCATGGGAGTTAATGAGGTCACCAGGTAAGAGGATAAAGACAAAAAAGAGAAGAGATTATAATGTTTCAAGATTTACACAAATTCAATATCCTGAGGAGGGTACTTAAGTAATGAAGATAGATTTTTGTTTGGGAATGGAATTTAGGGTTTTGGTTTCTAGATTCAATGTGCAGTTCACTTATGTTTTGCTATTAAATTCTGAGTCTAAGTTATTTTCCATTTGCAATGTTTATCTTAGACATTTCAGAAGTTTCTACAGATCTGAACAGCTAGACTTATTAAAGGTAAGAGAGATAATATGACCTAGGCCACAGTCTGAATGATTAATGTAATCCCCAGACACTCATTTAAAAAAGACCACACCCCAAAGGAATCTTGAAAGAATAGTGACTTAAGTAATGACTTCCATGAAAGAACCTGTTCTGAGATGGGAAGAAGTGTTGAATAGGGAAAGCTAGACAGAGCCCACCTCTTGCCTTTAGATCACAAAGATCAGAGCAGAAAGTCAAAGAAAAAAGGTTTCTGCCTATCCTAGAACATAAATTCTTGCCCTTACAAAAAATAACATTGCTGCCCATCAGAGAGGAAGCATATGGAGTCTGCAATGTACTGACCTATACAGAAGAGACACTGCACTCACTAGAGGATGAATAATATATTCAGTAGTATATTTAGGTAGCAGCAGCCAAACAACTGAGGATCTGCTTAGCAAGGTCTGGTAGTCCAATATAGCAGAGTGACTGTATCATGATTAAAGGAGCCATTTGAAGTGAAAGTATATAAATTTAAAACATATACATATCTAACAGCATAGAAATTATATACTTAAAAGTAAAATAAATTAAATTACAAATGGATTGAGATATAAAAACATTATTATTGGGAGATTACATTAGATTTCCTACAGAGGGAGAACTGAATGAGCTTATAAAATGTTTTAATTTTTACTGAAAAAGGCAGAGGACATTTTTTTTTAAATGATCACAGTCTAGGTCATAAAGAACTTATAAATAAATGCATAAAAGCAAGAATTTTAAACACTAGCTCTAAAGATCATTACCATTCCAGTTTCATTGTGAATAAAAAATAGGATCAAAAGATATAACATAAATGAAGAATTTTTGTTTTAAAAATTGTTTAAGAAGAATTGGGTCAAAGGAAAATCAAAAAAACAAAAATTATATTAAAATAATAGCTAAAATGCACTATATCAAAATTTATGGAATGTAGCTACAGTAACTCTCAGAGGTAAATTTATTTCCCTGAATGCTTATATTAACAAAGGAGGGTAAAAGGATATTAATATGCTTAGCTTGCAGTTTAAAACACTTTAAATTATGGATTTCTGACAAGACAATAGAGTGAGTAGTTGTAGCCTAATCCAGCTCCCCAAATTACCTCAAAATAGCAACAAAAAGTAAAATTATAACAACATAATGGAAGAGAAAAAAAAAAGAAATTTCAATTAACAGATATTTAAGATAAAAATCAAAACAAAAAGTTCCTAGTACAATGATGAAATATGGGGATGAAAGAAAGAAAGAAGACCTCCTGGAAGGGAATAAGATTTTAACAACACAATTCTGACCCCTCAGAATTGATAATGGACATAATATAAGAAATTCAATTATGTTTTAGGAACTCAATAAAATATACATAAGAAGAATGAATACTCATAAAATGGAATTAATATCTGTAAAGGAAGAATGCATAAAGATAAGTATAAAAACTGATAGTTTAGAAAAGCTTGTTAAAAAAAAAGTTCAGTTAACTACCAAAAGAGTAACCCTTATGGAGAAAGTCCTGCAAACACCATCTGCCAACAAACTACCAATGAACAAGTCCTAGAACCTGAAGTATGACTTCTCAGACCTTTAATCCTATTACCACCATGGGATGTGCAGCCATTATCTATTATGCTCCATATAATCTAGGTCATAATACAGAATAAATATATTATATTAAACAGTTATATAGTGCTTTAAGGTTTGCAAAGTATTTTACTTCTATTATCTTATTTAATCCTCACAGAATTCTATGATGTAAGTGTCATTGCTATTTCCATTTCATATTATACACTTGAGGAAACTGAGGCTGAAAGAGATTGATTAACTATATATAAAGCAAGGAAGATCCTTTGGAAAAGGAAGATACTTGAGACAAATGGACCACCTACGTTAACAAATGAAATAGTCTAGGCAAGAAGTAAGAAGTCCCTTTAGTAATATGTTGATGGGTGAATTGAGCAAAGGTGTTGAATATGAATGATATCACAATTTGGCAATAGATACATGAGCTGAAGAAGAATCAAGAGTGGAAGATGGCACTACAGTCCCCAAACTGGGAAACTAAAATGATAATAGAGACAGTACTGAATTAGAACTAGATATACATACTAGTCTAATCCTCAATAAATTTAGAATTATAAAACACTGGGCAAACTATTCACTATTCAATCAACACTATGGAAAAAAGGAGAACAGTTTGGTAGAAAAGGGAAGCAGACCAATAGTTTGCATCATACACTGAAAAAAAAAACAAAATAAAAAAATGCAACAACAGAAACAGGATAAGAGATTGTTTTATCTTTTATTGGCATAGAGAGTGATAAATTCTAAGGATAAATTGTAAAATATAAAGTAAATGAATTTGCATAAAATAAATGCCCTTCACATTTTGTGTAAAAATATTTTTTTTCAAAAAGAGTAATGCATCTAGCATAAGGGAAAAAACAAAATAGGAAAAATATTTACATATACTTCTGATAAAAGCCTAATATACATAATTTATTTTTAGATTAACAGATGTATATAAGCCATTTTCTGATAAATATTCAAAGATATGGCAGTTCTCAAAAGAATAAAAAATCTGAACCACCATATAAGAAATGTTCAGGATCTCCATCGGGAAGGAGAAATCAAAATTGAAACAACAATGAAATTTTACCTAATACCCATCAAATTGGCAAAAATTCTAGAAGAGAAAAAAAATTCACATTGGCCCAACTGTGGTAAAGTGGGCAGGCTATTATAATTATACATATTCCTAAACCTTTTGGAAAATGTTATGGAATTAAGCAGCAGAAATTATTTTTTGAAATGTTCATATACTTTAATATAGCAGTTCTACTGCTGGGCCTTATGCCCTTAGGAACTTATTACTTTGAAGAGGAAAAAAGAAACTGTCCTAGCTATACAAATATTCATGGTATCATTATTTATAAAAAGAAAAAAACCTAGAAAAAATAGACTTTATCAATTGTGAATGTCTGATCCAATTATTATATATCGATGTAATGGAGTATTATCATGCCATAAGAAATGATGACTTTTGAAGAATTCAAAATAGTATTAGAAGATTTATGTGAAATTATTCAATGTGAACAAAAACCAGACAAAAGATCAATATACATAGAGTATCCTTAGGTTGTTAAGTGCAACAAGATCAAAAACAAATCTATATTGTACACACATGAGTTTGTATGTGTACAGAAAGTAATGTGAATAAGAATAATTTTAAAGTTGAAAGTACTTGAAAATGTAGCATGACAAAGTCCAAATAAGCATCTTTTGGAGTTTGGTTAATAATCAGAAAACAGAATTTTTTCCAACATTTGTACAATGATTTATAATCTTTTATTTTGTTTTTGTTTTTCAGTTACCCATTATCTTTACACACTCTTCTTTTCTTGTAACTTTGATTCTTTTTTTTAAATACACTTAAGTTCAGAAATCAGTTCAATAAGCAAGCAACCACTACAAGCAAACTTTTCCAAGTAATGAGAGATCTCATCACATGACCTTTGTAATGTTTCAGAGTATGATGCCATCATCTCAATAAGAATCACAAATGGAATTATCTGAAGTATGATAGTATCATGGGGAGCTCGTTTTAGAAGAATCTTCTGAGGCTAACTAGTCCAATATCTTTCTTTTATAGATGAGGAAGGACTTAAATATTTATAGATTTTCTCTCTTCCATTTCTATTAGACAGCCCCCATAACAATGGGAAACTCCTTTGGTGAGCATATCTCTACCCCGCTTCATAGAATACTTGACATGAATAATGTGACAATTCTGTTAGTGATGCTATATGGCTGTAAATCATGCAAAATCATAGTATCTGAAGGAATGAAGTTATACTGGGGCACTAATGCATTGCTGGTGAAGTTGTGGAGTGATCTAATCATAATGGAGAGCAATTTAGAATCATGCCCAAAGGTCTATAAAACTGTGCATACTCTTTGATGCAGCAGTACCTCTACAGAGTCTATATCTCAAAGTGATTATAAAAGATGGAAAGGGACCCACAGGAGCAAAAATGTTTGTTGCACCCCTTTTTATAATGACAAGGAAGTGGAACCCATCAGTTGGGAAATGATTGAATAAGGTATGACATATGAATGTATGAAATATTGTTCTACAAGAAATGAGAAGGCTGATTTCAGAAAAGCCTGGAAAGACTTACATGAACTGATGCTAAGTGAAGTGAGCAGAACCAAGAAAACATTTTACATAGCAATAACAAAATTCTGTGATGATCAGCTGTGCTGGACTTGGCTCTTTTTAACAAGATGATTCAAGGCAATTCCAATATACTTGTGATAGAAAAGTACCATCTGTATCCTGAGAGAGAAATATGGAGACTGAATGTGGAACAAAGCATAGTATTTACACCTTTTTTGTTATTGTTGTTGTTTGCTTGCTTAATTTTTTTCTCTCATGTTTTTCCCCTTTTGATCTGATTTTTCTTACATACCATGACAAATATGGAAATAATGTTTAGAAGAGCTTCACGTTTTTTACCTATATTGGATTGCTTGGGGTCTTGGGGAGGAGGAAGATGGGAAAGAAGGAAAAACAATTGAAACATAAGGTTTTGCAAAGGTGAATGCTGAAAACTATATTTGTATGCATTTGGAAAAATAAAATACTATTTATAAAAAGAAATGAAGTTATAAAGTCACTCAATATAAAAAAGGAAACCATATAGGAAATATAGATAGCAAGACTGTAGCATCTTTTCAATGAAGAACTGAGTGCCAAAAGTAGTTGAAAAAAATACCATCCAAAAATATAGGACTGGACAAGGGACTGGCCAGTCATGTAGCAAGAGCAAATGTAAACAAATGGAAAACCTGTATTCTTTTTTTTTTATTAAAGCTTTTTATTTGTATAACATATGTATGGGTAGTTCCCCAGCATTGATCTTTACAAAGCTTTCCATTACAAATTTTACCCCCAGTCCCCTCCCCTCCCCTAGATGGCAGGAAGTCCACTACATGTTAATAACTTGACAAGTTATGCAAGAAAAATCCTATCTACAAGAAAAAAAAAAGAAAATCAGAGAAAGGCAACACAATGCAAACAAATATCAATAGAGATCATGAAAATGTTACATTGTGGTCCATATTTCATATCCCTCTCTCTGGGTGTATATGGTTTTCTTCAGTGAACCATTGGAACTGGTTTGAGACAATTCTTTGTTGCAGAGAGCTATGTCCATCAGAATTGATCATCATGTAATACTGTTGTTGCTGTGTATGATGATCTCCTGGTTCTGCTTGTTTCACTCAGCATCAGTTCATGCAAGTCTCTCCAGGCCTCTCTGAAATCGTCTTGCTGGTCGTTTCCTACAGAGCAATAATATTCCATAACATTCATATACCATAATTTAATCAGCCACTCTCCAATTGATGGGCATCCCTTCAGTTTCCAGTTTCTAGCCACTAAAAAAAGGGCTGCCACAAACATTCTTGCACATGTGGGTCCCTTTCCCCCCTCTAAGATCTCTTTGGGATATAGGCCCAGTAGAAACATTGCTGGATCAAAGGGTATGCACAGTTTGAGAACTTTTTTTTAAAATTTTATTTATTTTTTTATTAATACTTTTTATTTGCAAAACATATGTATGGGTAATTCCTAAATATCAACTCTTACAAAGCTTTCTGTTACAAATTTTCCCCCCTACTCGCCACCCCTCCCCTAGATAGAGGATATCCACTACATGATAATTATGTTAGAATACTTAAGAAATCGAATATATGTATAGTTATTGCCACACATCATTTTTTGTTCAGGAGAAATCATATCTACAAGAAAGAATAATCCGATAAAGGAAATACAATGCAAGCAACCATCACTAGAAAACATGAAAATGTTATGTTGTGGTCCACATTTCACATCCCTCTCTCTGGGTGTACATGGCTTTCTTCACTGAACAATTGGAATTGGTTTGAAGCATTTCATTGTTGAAGAGAGTCATGTCCCTTAGAAGTGATTCTCATATGCTATTATTATTGCCGTGTACAATGATCTCCTGGTTCTGCTCATTTCACTCAGCATCAGTTCATGCAAGTCTCTCCAGGCCTCTCTGAAATAATCCTTCTGGTCGTTTCTTACAGAGCAATAATATTCCATAACATTCATATACAATAATTTATTCAGCCACTCTCCAATTGATGTGCATCCATTCAGTTTCCAGTTTCTATCAACTACAAAAAGGGCTGCCACAAACATTCTTGCACATATGGGGACCTTTCCTTCCTTTAAGATCTCTTTGGGATATAAGCCCAATAGAAACACTGCTGGGTCAAAGGGTATGCACAGTTTGATAACTTTTTTTTATTAAAGCTTTTTATTTGTATAACATGTATATGGGTAGTTTCCCAACATTGATCTTTACAAAGCTTTCCATTACAAATTTTACCCCCAGTCTCCTCCCCTCTCCTAGATGGCAGGAAGTCCACTACATGTTAATAATGTTGAAATGCTTGAGAAGTTATGCAAGAAAAATCCTATCTACAAAAAAAAAAGAATCAGAGAAAGGCAACACAATGCAAGCAAATGTCAATAGAGATCATGAAAATGTTATGTTGTGGTCCATATTTCATATCCTTCTCTCTGGGTGTATATGGTTTTCTTCAGTGAACAATTGGAACTGGTTTGAGACAATTCTTTGTTGCAGAGAGCCATGTCCATCAGAATTGATCATCATGTAATACTGTTGTTGCTGTGTATGATGATCTCCTGGTTCTGCTTGTTTCACTCAGCATCAGTTCATGCAAGTCCCTCCAGGCCTCTCTGAAATCGTCCTACTGGTCGTTTCTTACAGAGCAATAATATTCCATAACATTCATATACCATAATTTATTCAGCCACTCTCCAATTATGGGCATCCCTTCAGTTTCCAGTTTCTAGCCACTACAAAAAGGGCTGCCACAAACATTCTTGCACAGGTGGGTCCCTTTCCCTCCTCTAAGATCTCTTTGGGATATAGGCCCAGTAGAAACACTGCTGGGTCAAAGGGTATGCACAGTTTGACAACTTTTTGAGCATAGCTCCAAATTGCTCTCCAGAATGGTTGGATCCATTCACAGTTCCACCAACAATGTATTAGTGTCCCAGTTTTCCCACATCCACACCAACATTCCTCGTTATCTTTTCCTGTCATTTTAGCCAATCTGACAGGGGTGTAGTGGTACCTCAGAGTTATCTTAATTTGCATTTCTCTGATCAATAGTGATATGGAGCACCTTTTCATATGACTAGAGATGGTTTTAATTTCATCATCTGAAAATTGTCTGTTCATATCCCTTGACCACTTATCTATTGAAGAGTGACTTGAATTCTTATATATATGAGACAATTCTCTATAAATTTTAGAAAGGAGGCCTTTATCAGAACCATTGAATGTAAAGATGATTTCCCAATTTGATGCTTTCCTCCTAATCTTGTCTGCATTTGTTTTGTTTGTATAGAAACTTTTAAACTTAATATAATAAAAATTATCAATCTGGTGTTCAATTAGGAGTTCCAGGTCTTCTTTGGACATAAATTTATTCCATCTCCACAGGTCTGAGAGATAAGCTATATTACGTTCCTCTAACTTGCTTACAAAGTCCCTCTTTATATCTAGATCATGAACCCATTTAGATCTTATCTTGGTATGTGGTGTTAGGTATGGGTCAAGCCCTAATTTCTTCCACACTAGTTTCCAATTTTCCCAGCAGTTTTTGCCAAATAGAGAGTATTTATCCCAAAAGCTGGGGTCTTTGGGTTTATCGAACACTAGATTGTTAAGGTTATTGCCTAGATTGTCCTGATAACCTATCCTGTGCCACTGATCGACTGCTCTATTTCTTAGCCAGTACCAAACGGTTTTGATGACCGCTGCTTTATAATATAGTTTTAGATCTGGTACAGCAAGGCCACCTTCATCTGCCTTTTTTTTCATTAATCCCCTTGAAATCCTTGACCTTTTGTTCTTCCAAATGAACTTTGCTACTATTTTTTCTAGATCTGTAAAATAATTTCTTGGCAGTTTGATTGGTATGGGACTAAATAAGTAGATTAGTTTGGGTAGTATTGTCATTTTTATTATGTTCGCTCTGCCTACCCATGAGCACTTAATATTTTTCCAATTGATTAGGTCTGATTTTATTTGTGTGGAAAGTGTTTTGTAATTTAGTTCGTATAGTTTCTGACTTTTCCTTGGCAGACAGATTCCCAAATATTTTATTCTATCATCTGCTATTTGGAATGGAATTTCTTTTTGCATCTCTTGCTGCTGAACTTTGTTGGTAATATATAAAAATGCTGATAATTTAAGTGGATTAATTTTAAATCCTGCCACATTGCTAAAGTTGTGAATTGTTTCTAGTAGTTTTTTAGTTGAGTCTCTAGGGTTCTCTAAGTATACCATCATGTCATCTGCAAAGAGTGATAATTTGGTTTCTTCATTACCTACTCTGATTCCTTTTATCTCTTTTTCTTCTCTTATTGCTAAAGCTAACATTTCTAATACAATATTGAATAGTAATGGTGACACTCCTGATCTCATTGAGAATGGTTTTAGTTTGTCTCCATTACATATGATGCTTGCTGATGGTTTTAAATAGATGCTACTGATCATTTTAAGGAAAAGCCCATTTATTCCTATACTCTCTAGTGTTTTTAATAGGAAAGGGTGTTGGATTTTATCAAATGCTTTTTCTGCATCTATTGAGATAATCATATGGGTTTTGTTAGTTTGGTTATCAATATAATTAATTATGCTGATAGTTTTCCTAATATTGAACCAGCCCTGCATCCCTGGTATAAATCCTACTTGGTCATAGTGGACTATCCTGGGGATGACTTTCTGTAATCTCATTGCTAATATCTTATTTAAAATTTTTGCATCAATATTCATTAGGGAAATTGGCCTATAGTTTTCTTTCTCTGTTTTCACCCTACCTGGTTTAGCTATCAGCACCATATCGGTCTCATGGAAGGATTTTGGCAGTATACCTTCTGTCCCTATTTTCTCAAATAGTTTGTGTAGTATTGGAATCAATTGTTCTTTGAATGTTTTGTAGAATTCACATGTAAATCCATCTGGCCCTGGAGATTTTTTCTCAGGGAGTTGGTTAATGGCTTGTTCTATTTCTTTTTCTGATATGGGGCTATTTAAATAATTTATATCCTCTTCTGTTAACCTGGGCAATCTATATTTTTGTAGATATTCCTCCATTTCATTTAGATTATCAAACTTACTGGCATACAGTTGGGCAAAGTAACTCCTAATTATTGCTCTAATTTCCTCTTCATTGGAGGAAAGTTCTCCCTTATCATTCTTGAGACTAACAATTTG
>JAJPUD010000652.1:2939-40152 GCA_023553655.1 Myrmecobius fasciatus
TTCCTCCCTCCCTTCCTTCCTTCCTCCCTCCCTTCCTTCCTTTCTTCTTTCTTTCTTTCTTTCTTTCTTTCTTTCTTTCTTTCTTTCTTTCTTTCTTTCTTTCTTTCTTTCTTTCTTTCTTTCTTTCTTCCTTCCTTCCTTCCTTCCTTCCTTCCTTCCTTCCTTCCTTCCTTTCTTCCTTCCTTCCTTCTTCCTTCCTTCCTTCCTTCTTTTCTTCCTTCTTTCCTTCCTTCCTTCCTATATAAAGAAAAAATATTCCCAAAAAACATAGAAGCCTTTGGTTACCAGGGAAGGGTACAGACAGAAAAGCCCAATCTAATAGTACAGATCGTGGAGTAGGGACTAGGGACAAGCCATGGAAGCCTAGAACCAAGCTTTGTTCCAAAGGCAATAAGCCAAGCTTTGTACCAAGGGCTCAAGTGAAACTCTAGCTAAGGATACCTGGAGCTTGTGTCTATGTCACTGTAATGGTAGACTGAGGTTCACACCGGCAGAGCAAACATCAGAGCATAACCTGGTCAGATAATCCCAGAACAGGCTTCCCTGTGGAGATTATCCCAGAACCAGTTTTCATCATAGGACCCATGACACAACCCTAGAACCCAGACCACCCATGTACACCTGCCTATAGCAAGGCAACATACAAACATTGCCCTTGGTTTGCTGGTCACCCTGTGTAGATTTTCACTGGGTAGCATGCTAGCCAGCCACTCCTAAGGTACTTAAGAAACATGATATTCATTACCTAGACCCCTGGTTATATAGATCAATAACAGAAAAAGGCCCATTCTTTCCAGAAATGTACAGAGTCTAGTCCCAACATTAAAGTAAGCAAAATGAAATCACTTCAAATATCTGGGAGGGGAGGTAGAACTAAGCCCAGGGGGTGAAGATTTAAAACATTTCTGATGAAAAGATGTGAACTGAGTAGGAACTTTGAAATAGAATCATAAAAGTTTAGAGAAATCTAGGAAAATAAATTTTCTTGACAAATTGGAAGAAATTATGATATGCTAAAATGTGGATAGGGGAAAAAGAAACAAGTGTATTTTCAGAATTTTAATTTTTTTTTAAAGTATTGAAAAATAAAGGATCTGGGAATGATTTGGTTTTGTTCTGAGGGTCTGAAGATGGAAAAGAGAGGGATAGTAAAAGAAATACATCATACAGAAAGAAAGTTGAAGTGGATGGAGCTTGCTAGTCCTCATAATTGGCATAAATCTATACAAACATGGCAGAAGGGAGTGGGATGAACCTCATTTTTATATGAATTTGAATACACACACACATATACCAGTTTGGTGTAAAAATATATGAAACTCAACAGGAAGCAATGGCAATAGGAAAAAACACTTAAGAAGGAGGAAAATACTGATGAAATTACAAACAAAACAAACTTGCTGTTCCTGAAAAGGGTGGTTGTAGGGTGATTAAAAGGAAACAAATAGAACCTAATGATGTTCCTTATATTCCTACATAGACAACTGAGGGATGGTTGTAAAAATGCAATATTATTGTGCTGTCAGAAATGGAAAAAAGAGTTCATTTCAGAGAATCCTGGTAGCATGAACTGACAGACTGAAGTGAACAGAATCAGAAGGATAATTTATATACTGATGGCAATATGGCAAAGAAAAACAACTTCAGTTTTGCAAATTCTGAGAAATGCAGTGACCAACTATGTCTCCAGAGAGCCTATGGAACACGTGGCTGAACTCCTAATAAAGAGGTGTTAAGAAGTTTTTTGTTTGTTTGTTTGATTATACCTATTTGTCATAAGTATTTTTGTTTTCTTTTTCTTGGCCTTTAATTGGGGGTAGAGGGTTCTAGGGAAATGGAGGGAAAGGAATTACAATAGTAATGGAAAAAGAGGCTATTGAAACTTTTTTTTAATGCACAGAAGAGTACAGAAGAAAATTCATAAGGAAGCACAGACAAAACAGTTTTGAAACTAAAATGCAGAATTATTATATATTTCTTAAAAACAAAACAAGTACTATGAAGTGAAGATTCATGGTTTCATATGTATTTTTTTTTGTCTCCTGTGTCTATGGAAATGCTTTTGGAAGTGCTTAAGTTCAGAATTTTTAAAACAGGAAAAAAACAGGTGTAGTAGTCATGATCTCAGACAAGGAAACAACAAAAGTAGATAATCAAATGAGATACATGAGGAAATTACATTATATTTAATGGAAGTATAAACAATGAATTAATATATTTAATGTAGGCACCAGATGGCACAGCATCTAAATACATGAAGGAAAATTAATAAACTTAATAGGAAGAAATAGTGAAACTACAATAATGGAAATCTATCTAGGACATAGACAAATAAAACAAAAAAGATAAACAAGAAAGATGTTAAGAAAAAAATTTTAAAGTCAGATATTACACCTTTTTGGAGTTACTGAACGGAGTTACAGACTACAAAGGAATACATATATTTCTCAGCCTATAGATTACTGTGATAAAGATAGCTGGGTGACATAGTGGATAGAGGCTGAGCCTAAAGACAAGAAGACCTGAGTTCAAATCCAGCCTGAGATACTTATTAGCTACATAACCCAGGGCAAGTCATCTAATTTCTGACTGATTCTAGTTCTTCAAAATTAAAATGGGAATCATAATAGTATCTATCTCATAATATTATTGTGAGGCCCAAATGAGATAATATTTATAAAGCACTTAACACAGTGCCTGGCATAGGAGATGCTTAATAATTGCTTATTTCTACTACTATTAATATGAAAAATTTAAATAAAACATTAACAAAAAGGCTTCAGAAAAACATCATAAATATTGTATGCTATGACTAAATAGGATTTTTTCAAGGAATTCAATGTTAGTTCAATATTAGGAAATAATAATAACAAAAATTATAAGATTATATTAATATTTGAAGAAAAATGAATGAAATATAACACCCATTTCTGTTAAAATGTTTTTTTTTAAATTGGCAATAAATGGACACTTCCTTCATATGGTAACTATATTTGTCTGTCTCTCTAGAGTAAATACTATCATAATTTTGGTGTGAGGACTTACTGAAGCCTTTTCAGGGCTGTTTGTCCATTTTTGGTATCCAACTCTCACCTGTAGCTATAAGAAACTGTAACATGCACAGCAGCCACATCCCAGTAAAACCATCTTGGCAGATGGGAGAAGCCAGTTTGAGAGTAACCAACACATCTCAAACACTTTGATGGGTTAGGGGGATGACTACCCTAAGTATGTAAAGACTTCAAGCAGAGCAGAAGGGGCAGATAAGATAGTTTGTTCCAACAGCCATGAAGACAGCCAAAGTAGGAGTTGCACTGTGCTTGGTCAGATGTCAAAGACACCAAGGTCATCAACTGCATCTTGGGTTTTTGCCAGTCATTCTGACCTTTGTCTCATCACTGGAACTTAGATGACTCTGGAAGAAAGTAAGATCAATGACTTTGCACAACTGCCTTACTTAAATCCAATTTACACACAAGTCAAGTCATCACCCCATGATGTCATTCTTCAAAAACCAAAGACAAACAACAATTGTCAATCTAAAACCAAGAATTAGCACTATTTGTAATAAAGATAGGAGACCTTTACAATAAAATCAAGGTAAAACAAGGCTGTCCATCATCACCATTATTATTTGAGATAATGCCAGAAATGCTATTTAATCAAGAGAAAAGAAAAAGAAATTGAAGGAATAAGCATAGGAAAAGAAAAAAACAAAAAAAATTCTTTTTGCAGATGACATGATGATTTATGTAGAAAACCCTACATAGCCACATAAAAAGTGACTGAAATAATAACCTTAGTAAACTAACAGGATATAAAAAGAACACATACAAATCATCCATAAACTACAAATCATATTTAGCAGGAAGAGCTGGAAAAAGAAATTCTTTCAAATTTACTGCAGAATCTATAAAATAGTCATCTCCCAACACATATACAGTAATTATATGAATACAACTCCTAAACACTCTTCAAATAAACATTAAATAATTAGACAAATATTTATTGTTCATAATTGATCCACACCAATAGAATGAAAATGGCAGTATTACCTAAGTGAATTTATTCAGTGTCATATCAGTTAAATTACCAAAAGATGACTTTAGAACTGAAAAAAATAACAAAATCTATCTATAGGAACAATACATCAAAATTCTCAAGGATAATAATGAAAAAAATGTGGGAAGGGGCAATACCAGATTTCAAACTATAGTACAAGGAGAAATCATTCAAAGTCTTTGATATTGGCTAAAAACATAAAAATTAACCAGTAGAACAAATTGGTTATTAAACATACAGAAGCCATTGAATATAGTAACATAATGTTTGATAAACAAAAAGATTAAAATCACTGGCGTAATAATGTACTACTTGAAGAAAACTGAAATCAGTGGGGTAGAAATTAAGTTTACACTAATGTCTCACATCATATATTACAATAAGCTCCAAAGGGAAACATGACTTAGATATAAAAGGTTACATTATAAACAAATTAGAGGAACACGGAAGAAAAGACTATGGATAGGGGAAGAATTCATGATCAGATAAGGGATATTATAGTTATTTAGTTGTTTCAGTTGTATCCAACTCTTCCTGACCCATTTGGAGTTTCATTGCAAAGATACTAGGTGGTTTTCCAGTTCCTTTTACAGATGGGAAAACTGAGGTAAACAGGTTTAAGTGACTTGTCCAGGGCCACATAGCTAATCCAAAGCCAAATCTGAACTCAGGAAGATGAGTTTTCCTGGCTCCAGGACTAATACTCTATTCACTGCATCAGACAAAGGATAGATAGGATCACAAATGATTAAGTAGGTAATTTTAATTATATAAAATTGAAAAGCTATTTTTGTTGTAGAGAAGAGCTAGAAATCAAAGAACTGCTTTGGTTAAATGAATTATGGTATATAAATGCAATGCAATATTGTTAATCATAAGCAATGATGAAAGGAATAGCTGTGGAGAAAATGGAAAGATTTGCATGAACTGATACAGAGTAAAGCGAGCAGTACCAGGAGAATGATTTAAACAATAACAATAACATTGTAAAGTATGAGGGAGCTATTCCCAAAGTGAGTCAATGCTACAGAAAGATAGCTATGGGAGGAGAACAGGTGTCCTCAGTTTTGCAAGCAAGCAGGTAGTACAGATTGTAGCAGGGTATGCCCTCTCTCCCAAGTTCCCTAAAGCCATTCAGGGCTCATATAGAATTTTGAACAGAACTGATATGACACAAATAGGACACTTATCTGTCACCCATGAAGTAAGGTAATCTAGACTGCTGAAATTAGGATATTCTCTGAATTGTCTAGTCAGAAACGAGGAATGAAGGGCAGTGAACCAACTGTGACACAAAAAGCAAGAATGTGGAGAGGGGAAACAATGCTCAGTTTCTGAGTAAGTTATTTTAAGGTTTTAAGAATAAGGACCTCAAAGTACCAAGTTATATCACTTGAAGCTGAGCATTTTTTTAATCGCTAAGGCAAGAAAAATAGAAATAGAATAAAAAAATTTACAGCAAAATAAAATTATACCTGCTTTATGTATATATAATTATCAGTATTTAAAGTACATTTGCACAAATAGGAGAAATAACATATTTGTTATTAAATTCACTTCTTTATAATAACTTATTTAGAACTCTCATTTGGCATCCTTTTTTGTCATATATTTGTCACAAGGAAGTTTTTTGCAAATGATGCCTATAACTCTGGTCCTGTTTTTGGCATTTTGTATTGTCACAAATAATTTTCTCCTGAGGAGTATTCCTGTCTTCAAAACTAATTGCTGTAACTTCAGATTTGCCATGGGGAAACTCTCTAGTGATCTCCTCTCTCACCTCTTGAATGTATTTTCAAAAGCTAATATTTGGATTATGACCTTTAAAATATGTTATCTAACTACTAATGAGGTCATAGCTAGAAAATTGTAGAAAACATGCATCTCCTTGCTACTTTCACACTGTAATAAATATCCTTACATTCAGTCGAAAAAATCTACTATCTTTTTCTTCTAAAATAAGATAGGATGAGGGTTTTTGTTTGTTTGTTTGTTTTGTTTTGTTTTGTTTTGTTTTACTTTGAGTTGATTTCTTTTGGAATTTGAACATCTGAATGAGAGTAATTCCTAACAGTTCCAGATGTGAATCTTTCTCACTGGCATGAAGTCAGCATCACTGTCAGCTTCTCTGGAGGTTTCAAAATCCAAGTTTAATACAATGATCTATGTGTCTTCATTTCTTCAGGAATTTCTCTATAATTTTGACAAGAAGCCCTAACTATGTTGCACCTCTATTTTCCAAGTTGCAAGGCAAGATCAAGGGATATAAAATAATTAGTACAAGTTTTCTTTGCTGAAATTCACAGTATCTATAAAAACACTAGTACCATTGCTCCCAGGATCATTCTTTCCAAAGTAAGGGAATCCATTAAATAAATATTTGTTTTCAACTACTCCGAACCAAAATTTCAGGCCAAATTTATCAGGCTCATTTGACATATGTTGAATAAATTTACAAGGCATCAACTGAAAGGCATTAACTTGCAAAGCATCAACTGCTCAACAGCTGTTATACATAGATTAGGAATAAGTGCCTTCTAACAATTTTCAGTAAAAGAATTCCACAGTGAGAATGCTAAACAAAAGTTGTCCAGAGATATTTTTTGCTTCCTTCTAGTTTTCAGGTCAAAGCAAAGAGACCTAATTACATCAAGGAATCAATTGTATGGCAGCATTTTATTGGACAAAATACACCCACAGGAACTCTTCTCCAAGTTGTATGGGTAGATTTCCACCAATTATGTCATGAGCAATAATAAGAAAAATTAAATTTTCCAACATCTAAAGTAACAGATAGTTAGGGACAGCTAGTTGGCACACTGGACAGAGCACAGGGCTTGGAATCAGGAAGACTCATCTTCATGAATTCAAATACAGTCTCAGATATTTACTATCTGGGGGATCCTGAGCAACACACTTAAATCACTTCACTGGGGTTGTAAGTCAATCCAGTATCTTTGCCAAAAAGAAAAAAAAACCCAAAATGGGATCATACAAGACTAATACAAAAGAAGATAGAAAGTTAACACAAAATTTTATTCATTGTCCCTTAGCATTTGTACATTTCTGAATGTTTCTAAACATTGGCTCAGTAAATAAAATTTGCAAATAAAAATGCAAATAAGAATGGGATACTGGTTATAGCATGACCAGATTGAAATATAATATTTAAATAATAACATTTAGCTACTGCAAGAGTCCTTGCCCTGCTTGAGAGGCTACATCCTATTGGCAAGAAGAACCATTTTTACCTTCCAGATATTGTGGCTTTTCATTTCTTCTGTCATAAGTTTGGATCCCATGAGAACATATTTTTCTTTACCTTTTAGATTGTCAGCAGTAGGAAAAAACTCTCCCAAAGGACTTAATATCATTGGAATAAGATGAACAATACTCTTTCTTTGCCTCACCCATTGCAATTGTATCATTTATATAATCAAATGTATTCTTTGAAATTCACCATCAGATGAATCGAATGGAATATTGCTTACTATTTCTAAAATCTTTACATCAAAAAGTCTCTTAGACATTTTATCAGGGAAAATACAGGTAAAGCAATATTATTATGATAACCAAACTATAAATTGAAAAAACCTGAAAAACCTAAATAAATAAAATAAAAACTACAAGAAAGATAAAATTTTATTTTATTCCATAGATACATTAATGATTCATAAAGTTTAATCAATTTTAATGAATTCTAGTCATGCTACAAAGGGAAGACTAATATTATATTAGACAAAAAAGAATCCAGTAGAAATAAATGTAGGAATATTTTTCCTTATTTACAACAAAACTATAAAATGTTCAGTATATTCATTATTTGATTTATCTGGTCCTTCTAGACACAATCATATATTTTATTTCTTTCATTATTTAAAGCTTTAAGATACTAAGTAATCATAAAGATTAAAAAAATCATGGAATATGAAATAGAAATGCCTAAGCCTCCTTGAATTTCAAAGTTCTTTTTTTTAACTGTCAATTGATATTCTTGGTCCTTCTACCTTTAAAAAGCAAATGGTTACAAACAAAATGAATGCATACAAGATTAGAAGGGCAGCAATAAACTGGGAAAATATTTTTACATTCAAAGGTTCTGATAAAGGCCTTATTTCTAAAATATATAGAGAATTGACTCAAATATATAAGAATTCAAGCCATTCTCCAATTGATAAATGGTCAAAAGATATGAACAGACAATTTTCAGATGAAGAAATTGAAACTATTTCTAGTCACATGAAAAGGTGCTCCAAATTACTATTGATCAGAGAAATGCAAATCAAGACAACTCTGAGATACCACTACACACCTGTCAGATTGGCTAAAATGACAGGAAAAGATAATGACGAATGTTGAAGGGGATGTGGGAAAACTGGGACACTGATACATTGTTGGTGGAACTGTGAACGGATCCAACCATTCTGGAGAGCCATTTGGAACTATGCTCAAAAAATTATCAAACTGTGCATACCATTTGACCTAGCAGTGTTTCTACTGGGCCTATATCCCAAGGAAATATTAAAGGAGGGAAAGGGACCCACCTGTGCAAAAATGTTTGTGGCAGCCCTTTTTGTAGTGGCTAGAAACTGGAAACTGAAGGGATGCCCATCAATTGGAGAATGGCTGAATAAGTTATGGTATATGAATGTCATGGAATATGATTGTTCTACAAAATTCATCTGGAAAAACAAAAGGTCAAGAATTTCAAGGGAATTAATGAAAAAAAATGCAAATGAGGGTGGCCTAGCTGTACCAGATCTAAAACTATATTATAAAGCAGTGGTCACCAAAACCATTTGGTACTGGATAATAAATAGAGTAGTGGATCAGTGGAATAGGTTAGGTTCACAGGACAAAATACTCAATGACAATAGTAATCTAGTGTTTGATAAACCCAAAGACCCAAGTTTTTGGGATAAAAACTCACTATTTGACAAAAACTGCTGGGATAATTGGAAACTAGTATGGAAGAAATTAGGCATTGACCCACACCTAACACCATATACCAAGATAAGGTCAAAATGGATTAATGATCTAGGTATAAAGAATGATATTATAAACAAATTAGAACAATGTAGGATGGTTTACCTCTCAGACCTGTGGAGGGGGAAGGAATTTGTGACCAAAGAAGAACTAGAGGTTCTCATTAATCACAAAATAGATAAGTTTGACTATATCAAGTTAAAAAGTTTTTGTACAAACAAAATGAATGCAGACAAGATTAGAAGGGTAGCAGTAAACTGGGAAAATATTTTCACATCCAAAGGTTCTGATAAAGGCCTCATTTCTAAAATATATCGAGAATTGACTCAAATATATAAGAATTCAAGCCATTCTCCAATTGATAAATGGTCAAAAGATATGAACAGACAATTTTCAAATTAAGAAATTGAAACTATTTCTGGTCACATGAAAAGGTGCTCCAAGTCACTACTGATCAGAGAAATGTAAATTAAGACAACTCTGAGATACCACTACACACCTGTCAGATTGGCTAAAATGACAGGAAATGATAATGATAATTGTTGGAGGGGATGTGGGAAAACTGGGACACTGTTACATTGTTGGTGGAACTGTGAATGGATCCAACCATTCTGGAGAGCAATTTGGAACTATGCTCAAAAAGTTATCAAACTATGCATACCATTTGACCCAGCAGTGTTTCTACTGGGCCTATATCCCAAAGAGATCTTAAAGGAAGAAAAGGTTCCCTAAATTTAAAAATGTTTGTGGCAGCCCTTTTTGTAGAGGCTAGAAACTGGAAATTGAATGGATGCCCATCAATTGGAGAATGGCTGAATAAATTATGGTATGTGAATGTTATGGAATATTATTGCTCTGTAAGAAACGACCAACAGGAGGATTTCAGAGAGGCCTTGAGAGACTTACATGAACTGATGCTGAGTGAAATCAGCAGAACCAGGAGAACATTATACACAGCAACAAGACTATACGATGATCAATTCTGATGGACATGGTTCTCTTCAACAATGATGTGATTCAAACCAGTTCCTATTGTTCGGCGATGAAGATAGTCATATACATCTAGAGAGAGGCCTATGGGAACTGAGTGCAGACCACAACACAGAATTTTAACGCTTTCTGTGAATATCTCCATGCATTTTGTTTTCCTTCTTAGGTTGTTTTTTTCTTGTTCTCTTTCTAGATCTGATGTTTCTTGTGCAGTAAGATAACTGTATAGATATGTATACATGTATTGTATTTGTCATATAATTTATCCTATTTAGCATGTATTAGATTACCTGTCATCTAGGGGTGGGGTGGGGGGAAGGAGGGGAAAAGCTTGGGAAAAAAATGTTTTTGCAAAGGTCAATGTAGAAAAATCACTCATATGTTTTGTAAATAAAAAGCTTTATTAAAAAAAAAAAGAAAGGGACGTGACAAGAAGATATGAGTACTTAAGAAGCACAAGTTCAAGAATGACTCAACCCTAACACTAGCTCATACCCTGAGGTTTACATGACCAAGTGGCCCTGTTACTACTGCACTGGAAACTGGTATAAGAGCTTATATAAAGAAATTGTCATTTCTCTACTAAAAAAAAAAGGAATATGATTGTTCTGTAAGAAATGACCAGCAGGATGATTTCAGAGAGGCCTGGAGAGACTGGCATGGACTGATGCTGAGCAAAATGAGCAGAACCAGGAGATCCTTGTACACGGCAACAAGAAGACTATATGATGATCAATTCTGATGGACATGGTTCTCTTCAACAATGATGTGATTCAAACCAGTTCCTATTGTTCAGCAATGAAGATAGTCATATATATCCAGAGAGAGACCTGAGGGAACTGAGTGTGAACCACAACACAGCATTTTAACGCTTTCTGTGAATATTTCCCTGCATTTTGTTTTCCTTCTTAGGTTTTTTTTTCTCTCTCTTTCTAGATCTGATGTTTCTTGTGCAGTAAGATAACTGTATAGATATGTATACATATATTGGATTTGTCATATAATTTAACATATTTAGCATGTATTAGATTACCTGTCATCTAGGGGTGGGAATTAGGGGGAAGGTTGGGGGTTGGAACAAAAGAAAAAAAAGTTTTGCGAAGGTCAATGTAGTAAAATCACTCATGTTTTGTAAATAAAAAGCTTTTAATTAAAAAAAGCAAATGGTACATAATAGAGATTCATAATTGCACATAAAATTTTCTTTTTCTCTTCTATTTTATATATTAAAATGTTCTCTCTTTTTTGTATTCACTAAATTGAGAATAATTTTTAAAATAAATTTTTAAAATTTGAATCACAAAACTTGGGTTCAAAATCTAGCCCCCACTACTGACAACCTGTACAATTTTTGTACAAATACTTAATCCCTATAAGCCTCAGTGTTCTCATCTGCAAAATGAGAGCATTCAATTAGAGATCTCAAAGGTCTCTTCCAATTCTGAATCTATGACTATGAGCTGAATGAATAGCCAGATTCCAACAGCAAGCATTAATGGTTCAACATTGGCTTGGCAGTGCTCCAGATTCTGTACTTGTAAAACCTTATCACACCTGAGTAGATGAAATTTAACACAGATAAATGCAAAGTTCTAACTTAGGAATTTTTTGAATCAACTTTGCAAGTACAAAATAGAGGAGGAATTTGTCTAAAAAGATCAGACGTTCAGTGAACTGCAAACTCAACATGAGTTTGATGCAACAGACAAAAGAGCTAATGTAATATCAGGCTGCATTCAAAGAGACATAACTTGTAGGAAAAAAAAGGAGGCAAATTTTTTTCTGTTTTCTAACACAATAGGATCACATCTCAATTATTCTACTCAATGCTGGGAATCACAATTTAGGTAGAACATTAACAAGCTGGAGTGTACCTAGAGGAGATGGGTGACCAGAAAGGTGAAGAACCTTAACTTCATTAAAGGAACTAGAGATATTTAAATTAGAAAAGAGAAAACTTCGGGGAATATACAACTATGTTCAAGTACTGTATTAGAAGGATACATAGAAGAGGGACTGAATTTGTTCTGTATCCCCCTAAAGATAAAACCAAGGAAGAATGAATAGAAGTTGAAGAGAGGTCAATTTAGGCAATTTGTCATTGAGTTGTTTTTCAGTCATGGAAGTTGAGTGTTTAGTGCTTTCTTGGCAAAGATACTGGAGTGATTTGCCATTCCTTCTCCAGCTCATTTTACAGATGACCAAATTGAGGCAAATAGAGTTAAGTGACTTGCCCAAGGTCACACAGCCAGTTAAGTGTTTAAAGCTGGATTTGAACTCAGGAAGATGAGTCTTTCTGACTCAAGCACCTGCATTTTATCTACTATACTACCTAACTACCCACTTCCAATGAGACCTATCCAAAAATGGAATGGACTGCATAGTGAGATAGTAAATACCTCTGATTTGGAAGCATACACAGAGCTTGTTGGATACATTGAAGCCAAGTTTCTTTTTTTAAGTATGGATTTGACTAAATGGCCATTAAGATACTGTCCAAACTTTTAAATTCTGTATATATAAGATGACATATTAGATGTCATCCCAGAAGTATATGATTGGAAAAGGAGGCGTGGCTCATGAAGTAAGAGATGGATAGCAGATGACCAGCCTAAGGACTAATACACAGTAATCCACAAGAGGCCTGGGGGTAGTTCTCCTGCATGTTAGGTTGTTCCTCAATAGAGGGTTTATGAACAAGGATCCCACTAAAAGAAAAGGCATAATGGACAGTCACCTGTACCATGGGAATCAGTGCCCACTTTAATGGTATCAGGAATATATTGAAGCATTGAAAAATCAGCATAAGTTTTTTTTTTTGCCTGAAACCCACAACTTCATTTCTCTGGATAATAGAAATAATAATGCCTTTCTTCATCAAGGAGATGAAATTACTGCTAGGTAGTGCCATAGTGCACAATGCACTAGGCACTCATCTTCCTAAATTCAAATCCAGCTTCAGACAATTACTAGCTATGTGACCTTGAACAAGTCACTTAATCCTGTATGCCTTATATTGCTTATCTGTAAAAGTAATTGGAGAAGGAAATGGCCAACCATTGCAATGTCTCTACCAAGAAGAACCCAAATGAAGTCACGAAGAGTCACACACTACTGAAATGAGTGAACAACAATAATAAAAGAACACATTAATTGTTCCACAAAGCTTATCTCATTTAATTTTCACCACAATCCTGGGAAGTCGATGTTATTTTTAATCACCTTATTATTGTTGAGGATATTAAGGCAGACAGAGGTTAAGTGACACTCAGAGATACACAATTAGTTAAATGTCTATGGCCAGATTTGAACTAAATTCTTCCCAACTTCAGCCCAATGTTTTATCCACCATGTTACCTAGAAGAACCTAAGAGAGCTAGGTTCTAGACTGACAATGCCATTTTATAGCTATATAAGCCCCAAAAAGTACTATCCCACTCTTAATTGTTACATTAATGATATAAGGGAGCTGAAATAATCTTTTTCAGTTTCTTCAATCTATACACTACTTTGTCAGCATCATTTTTTCTATTAAGTAATCAAGCAAAATCATTTAAAGCAATGATTACAAGTAATAGTACATGTCACTTTCTACTCTTTTAGTTTATATTTTTTAACAAAAAGAAAGCATATGTACTTTTTCTTTCATAATTTCAAATCAATACTGTTGTACTTGATTTGAGGTTTGTTACTTTATTGGCTTTGTTTTTATTTACATTATTGTCATTTTCTGTGTATATCCTTCTTTTGGTTCTACTTTCATTACTCTGTACAAGTTCATTCAAGTCTTACAATAGTTATCTGATTTCTTCATATTTGTCATGTTATAATCTGGGCAGCCATTCCCCTACTATTGTGCACATAATTTCTTTGTAATTTTCCCCCGGCTCTAATAGAGTTGCTACAAATAGTATCTTAAGGGTATAAACCCAGAAATAGAATTGTTAGATCAAAGCTTTTGGACATTTTGGTAATCTTCCTCATATAATTCCAAATTGTTTTACAGAGGGGATGAACCAATTCACAGATGCACAAGTGAATTAACATACTTCTCTACCTGCACTTAACCTGATTTCTCTACTCTCTTCTTTCCTATATTCAACTCCTCAGCTCCCAGTTCCCCTCTACTTCCTAGTCTTTGCTCACTAAACTGCTAAGAGTCATCATGCTAAGATTGTGTAGAGGAGAAAAGACCAAGATATAAAATTCAGATATTGTCCATGTATATTTCAGGTCTAACATCTTATGAAACATTCCAAGATGCTCTTTCTACCTTAACACTGGTGATATTCTTCATTGTCTACACCTAAAACACAAAATTTCTCATCCTGAGGTAATGTATAAACACATTATTATAATATCTTTCTTTTTCTGAATAAAATCCAGATGGCTGATTTCATTCTCTTCCTTTATCTCTCACTTATATTCATTCCCTGAATCTTCCTGATGGCTTGCTTATTACCCTTAATCATTATTGTTATGTCAACCATATGTTTAAGGCTATTATTTTACAGAGAAGGACAATGGGATGTAATAGAAAGAGCATTGAGCAAAAACAGGAGAGCCCTAGGCTCAAATCCTGTTTTTGATATCTGCTAGTGTTGTATTCATGGTCACATAATTTATGTTCAGTGTGGGTCAATTTTATCACTTATAAAAAGAGGATAATAAATGACACAAGTAGTCAAAATACAGAACTTGTCATCTTTGTACCTAGAACCATTTTAGATGGGAAATGGGAGTAGCAGGAGGTGGTAGTGAGGACCTAGATCATAATGTTTGATCATAATGATCATGCCTGGAAAGTTTATAACCCATCCTTCAGAAAATCCAGCTTCTATCCCCACTGGAGATGGGGGTGGGGGTAAAGACAGGTCGTGGGGCGGGACACCATGGTAATGGGACTCAGTGTGTTGGCTTAGAAGCTGTTATTCAATGTAGTATGTGGACCTATAAAGTACATGAAGTTGAATGAAGCACACTAATGTGGTTTCCTTTGAGAGGAAACCTACCCTCCCAAGAAAATAGCACACCTTCACTTCTTTGTTGACACCCTGGAACAAAGCTCTGGCTGCCCTGAATTAGTTATAGCTCTTTCTATAGTACCTATCTCACAGAGTTGTTTTGAGAATCAAGTAAGATAATGTGTGTAAAAACCTTTAAAACACCCTATAAATGTCAGCTATTATTATTATGTCTTTTCAAGCAGCCATTTCATTTCTGTAATGCTTGGCTTACTTAGTATTCTTCTTGCCAAATCAAGCCGGGAGTTCTTATTTCTTTTTTTTTTCCAAATATTTCTTCCAAAACACATCATCCATTCCCTCACTCTTAAAGCCTACATCATACTCTTTCATTGTTGGCATCTGGGCTACGGCAAAAATGTCTAAGAGTCATCCCCAGTGACTCAAAGTTCCCACAACGGAATCCCTGTGTGGGCACTTGCTGCCTTCTCCTTTGAATTTCACCATAAAACTAATCATCTTTAAAAACATTTAGTGCTGTATCCTCTTCCACTCATTGATTTTTAATAGATTGTTTTCTTCCTTTTTTGTTCTCTTTTTTTCCCCTGGGTCTTTAGAGATGATAAGGATTTGAGTTAAGGTGCAAGGTGGGGCAGAAGAAATGATGTAGAACAGAATCTTACTATTTTTTTTTCTTTCCACCAATTTTAATAGTCCCATGACATCTCAGGCTTGGGTTCTCTCCATGTGTTGACTTCTTTTGTAATGCAAATAACCATCTTCTAATTTATCTGCCTTTAAGCTTGGCTTTTTATAGATCTGGTTTTCTTAAAACACCATGATGAGTAACCCTGAGTTACTCACACAGTGGGTAGTTGACATCTTCACCAAGATTCAACAGTGTGAAGGAGGAAAACATGGTGGGGGGGGGGGAGGAGGGAGGTCTGAATTGGCATAATCTAAATTAAGAGTTGGAAGTAACCTCAAAATTGCTTCTCATCTAACCCCTTTATTTCATTGGATGAGAAAACTGTGACCAAAGAGCTATGTCATTTGCCCAAAGTAGTAACTGATAGAGTGAACATGAACTCAGCTCCTCTCTCCCCAAGTCCAAGAATCTTTCCTCTTGGACTAGAGATGCTTTCCCACTAATTGATGAATGAATCTGAGATCTCACTGAATGAGTACTCTTTCCATCAGCATAGAGTGCAACTTCTCTATGCTTTCTCATCTTAAGGGATTGTTGCCCCTGTCTTTTCCTAAATCCTTCACTGGAGACCAATCCCATATGCTAGTTCTTTTAATACATCATAGATAGCAACCAGAGAACTATTTTCTTTTTCTTTTCTTTTCTTTCTTTCTTTTTTCCTGCTGAGGCAATGGGGGTTAAGTGACTTGCCCGGGGTCACATAGCTAGGAAGTGTTAAGTGTCTGAGACCAGATTTGAACTCAGGTCTTCCTGACTTCAGGGCTGGTGCTCTATCCACTGAGCCACCTAGCTGCCCCCAGAGAACTATTTTCTATGATTCATTCCCAATACAAGATTGACCCATTTCCTTTTCAAGCTGCATATATTGCAGTGATGTCTATCAGATTTTTTGTGTAAAAATAAAAATTGGGACTATACTAAAATCTACTTATGTCTGCCATGCACCTCTCCATTGCTCTTTCTCCATGTTGTTGTTCAATAATTTCAGTCATGGCCAATTCATGTATACCCATGACCCACTATTAAATTTAATCTGATTTACTAATTTTCCTCCAATACTTTCTTAAGCCTGGATAATCAGCAATCAATAAATCAAACTCTGGTTTGTAATGTTTGTTGATTTCTGACATGTAAATACTTACACTGAAAATTGAACAATCATAAGCCAGTTTAAGCTAACTCCTGGATCCATCACCTTACTACCTTCACTTCTCTCTTCCTGTCCTATTTCATTACAATCCCCACCACCACCACCATCACTTATAATTACCTCTGCTATTCTGAGAGTCTTCATTTCCAAAAGGGAAAATTCACAAGATCTGATGTGATTCTGTCAGAAACTCCAGATTTAAAGGTATGATTTTACCCAAGGTACTTCCCTCTTTGGGTTTCAGTTTCCTCATTTGTTTCTATGAAATGAGGAGTTTAGACTGGATAATCTCTAAAGACTCCTATTAGCTCTAAATCAGAAAGAGATCTTAAAGATTCTTTGGTCCAAATCCTTCATTTTATAGATCTGAAAACTGGGACCCAGAGAAAAAAATGTAATTTGACTAAGGTCCTGACTCCTGGTGAAATGTTGTTTTTTTTTTCCTTATACTACACAGTTTATTTGCTAGAGTTCTAAGATGGAATTCAATTTCCTCACTTAAATCTAATTCACTTGCATATCATGGCATCACTTCCCTGATGTCATGGTCCTCTTTGAGAATGAAGGACAAAAAACAATAATTCTGAATAATCATTTGGTGGGTATTTAATTCATACACACACATATATAAGGAATTAATTGATGTTTATCTAGAGAGTTAATATTAAGAGGTGTTTAAAAAAAAACAACTATGTTTTTGTCATGGCTGGAGAGAAACTAGAGAAGATGCAAATATCTTCTTCCCTTAAGAAAGCATAAAGCAATTCTTGTAAAGAGACTTTGTTTTACTAAATGTAACTAAATGGTTTCTCTCTGTGATCTCAAAAGTATAGAAAAATCATCTGTAGTTTGAGTATTTGAAGTGCCTAACTGATTTCTCATAATAATATACAAGATATGAAATAATAGAAATTTAAAATAAAAATCTAATGAGATAAAATAAAATATTATCTAAAATATAAGTAATTATATCTATTTCACTATTTGTTTCATTTTCATTGTCTATCAGTCTGTTTAATATATATTTACTCCTAAGAGTGTAAGGAATTTACTGTATAGAGTGATATTAGTAGCTGCCACTGGGAATAAAGGATTCTTCAGTTTATGAAATAAAAATATTTGATGAACTAGAGTTAGGGCTCTAAGTATAATTAACAAATTGAAAGATGTTGAGATTTTAGTAATCAATGAACAAACATTGCCTGGATTACCCTAGAGTACAGGATGTTGAGATGAAATATGAAAATGAGTCAAATAGTAGCCCTACTGGGATGAGCCAGTAATGTAATGGAACCTTTACATATGGCCTCTTAATTCTTGTTATACCTATAACTTTGGGCTCCTTTTCCTCCCCAAAGGTTTCACATAAAATTTTACCCCTAGCTCCACAGGTCCCACTTCTTTCAAAGAATTATGCAAATTTCAAAGTGCTTTATAAATGTCAGTTTTTATTATTCAGTTCAACAAGCATTTATTATATACCTACTATGAAAAAAGCACTGTACCAGTCAAAGATAAAAATGAAATAGACCCTATCTTCAAAGAGTAAACTTTCATAAAAACAGTTCTTAGCTTTCTTTATTAGTTCAATCATAGAAACAATAATTTCACTAAAGAGAATGACAACAACGAGCAACATACGAAAATTTATGGGGCGAAGCCAAATCAATACTTAGGGAAAATTTTATATCTCTAAACACTTAAATCCATAAGATAGAGAAAGAGCAGATTAATGAATTAGGTATGTGATTTTTAGAAAAAAGAACAAATTAAAAGTCCCTAATTAAACACCAATTGGAAATCCTGAAAATCAAAGGAGAGATTAGTAAAACTGAAAGTAAGAAAAGTATTGAACTAGTAAGTGAAACTAGGATCTGGTTTTATTGGGGTGAGAACAATAAAAATAGATAAACCATTGATTAATTTGATTTTAAAAAAAGAAAGAAAGAAACCAAATTACCACTCTCAAAAATGAAAAGGATGAATTCCCTATGAAGGAAGATGAAATGAAAACCATTATTAGGAATTATTTTGCCCAATTATAAGCCAATAAATCTAATAATCTAAGTGAAATTGATGAATATTTACAAAAAACACAAATAGCTAATTAAGAGGAAATAGAATGTTTAAATAACCCTGTGTTAGACAAAGAAATTGAACAAGCCATAAATGAGCTCTCTAAAAAAAAATTCCCCAGAACCAGACGGGATTCACAAGTAAATTCTTCCAAACATTTAAAGAACAATTAATTCCAATATTTTGAAAAATAAGCAAAGAAACAATCCTATGAAATCTCTTTTATGACACACATACAGTACAAACATCTAAAACAGTAAAAGCAAAACTATTGAAAGAAAACTATAGACCAATTTCCATAATTGATGAAAACATTTTAAGTAAAATATTAGCAAGAAGATTACAGCAATATATCACAAGGATCAAAAACTATGAGTAGGTGGGATTTGTACTAAGAATATAGGATTGTTTCAGTATTAGGGAAACTATCAATAGCAAAACCAACAAAAATTATACTGTAATTTCCATAGATGCAGAAAAAGCTTTTAGCAAAACACAACACTCATTCTTGTTAAATACTCTAGAAAGTATAGTAATACTTGGAGTTTTCTTTAAAATTATAAGTAACATATATCTAAAACCATCAGCAAACATTATCTGTAATAGTAATAAGCTAGAAGCCTTTCCAATAAGATCAAGTCAAAGATGCCCATTATTACTACTATTATTCAATTTTGTATTGGAAATGTTAACTTTAGCAATAAGGGAAGAAAAAATTGAAGGAATTATAATAGACAATGAGGAAATAAAGCTGTCTTTTCTTTGCAGATAACATATTGCTATATTTAGAAAATCCATCAATAAATTAGTTGAAATAATTTCTCAAAGTAGCAGGACATAAAATAAAACTATAAAAATCACCAGCATTTCTATATATTACCAACAAAGTCCAGCAGAAACAGACAGAAAGAGAAATTCCATTTAAAATTACTACAGACTATATAAAATACCTGGGAGTCTACAGATAGATAAACCCAAGAACTTTATGAATGTAATTACAAAATACTTTTCACATTAATAAAATCAGATCTTGTCAATTGGAGAAATATTAATAAGCCAATATAAAAATCATAATTCTGCTAAATTAAGATGCCATACCAATCAAACTACCAAAAACATTTTTAGAGCTAGAAAAAAAAATAATAAAATTTATCTGGAAGAACAAAAGATCAAGAGAATCAATGAAAAAAAAATGTGAAGGAAAGTAGCCCAACACTACCAGACCTCAAACTATATGACAAAGTAGTAATCATCAAAACAACTGGTACTGACTAAGAAACAAAGCAGTGGATCTGTAATAGACTAGGTACACAATACATAGTGGTAAATGACTATACTAATCTAGTATTTGATAAAGCCAAAAATCCAAAGTTTGGGAACAAGAACTCATCATTTGACAAAAACTGCTGGGAAAACTAAAAACAATTTGGCAAAAATTATGTACATATCAACATCTTACACTGTATAATTGTATAATGTCAAAATGGGTACATGACAGATATAAGTGATGATACCATAAGCAAATTAGGGGAACATGGAAAATTTTACTTATCAGATCTATGAATAAGGAAAAAATTATGGTCAAACAAGAGACAGAATTATAGGATATAAAAGAGATAACTTTGATTATAATAAATTTTTAAAAGCTTGCACAAGCAAAACCAATACTGCCAAAATGGGGGGGGGAGGGGAAGTACAGCAATGGAAGGGGGAATTTACAGCAAGTTTCACTGATAAAGGCCTCATTTCACAAACATATAGGGAACTGAATCACATTTTTAAGAATACAAGTAATTCCCAAATTGATAAATGGCCAAAAAATAAGAACAAGTAATTTTCAGACAAAGAAATCAAAGCTGTCTATAATTATATGAAAAAATGCTCTAAATAACTATTGATAAAAAATGAAAATTAAAATAACTGTGAGGTACTGCTTCATACTTATTAGACTAATATAGCAGAAGAGAAAAATGACATGTTGTAAGGAATGAAACAATTATGACAATAATGCACTCTTAGTGGAGCTGTGAAGTGATCCAATCATTCTGAAGAGTAATTTGGAACTATGCCTAAAGAGTAATTAACTTGAGTATACTGGTTGACCCACCAAAACTACTGCTAGGTCTATATCCCAAAGAAATCAAAGAAATAATGAAAATAATCTATATATACAGAAATATTTATAATAGCTCTTTTTGTTGTGGCAAGGAATTGGACATTGAGGAAATGCTCCTCAGTTAGGAAATAACTACATAAGTTATGGTATATGATTGTGATGGAATACTATTGCGCTATAAGAAATATAGCAGGATACTCTCAGAAAAACTTGGAAAGACATATGAACTGTTACAAAGCGAAGTGAGCAGAACCTGAAGAATACTATACATAGTAACAGTAATATTGTCTGATGATCAACTGCAAATGTCTTAGCTATTCTCAGCAATACAATGATCCAAGACAATTCCAAAGGAGTTATAATGAAAAACACTATACCCCTCCAGAAAAAGGACTGGTGAAGTCTGAATGCAAATTGAAGCATTCTTTTTAAACTTTATTTTTCTTGTGTTTCTTTGGAAGGGGGCGTCCGTATTTTCTTTTGCAAAATGGCTAACAGACTTCACATGTAAAATCTATATTGTCTTTTCAAGGCAGTGAGAGTAAAAGGAAGAAAGGAGACAATTTATTTATTTATTTTTAATTAAAGCTTTTTATTTGCAAAACATATGCATGGGTAATTTTTCAACATTGACCCTTGCAAAGCCTTCTGTTTCAAATTTTCTCTCCTTTCCCCCCCCCCCGGAAACATGAAGTCTAATACATGTTAATTATGGTAAAACATATGACAAATCAAACATATGTATACATATTTATACAGTTATCTTGCTGTATAAGAAAAATCAGATCTACAAGAAAAAAACAAACAAACAAACAAAAACCTGAGAAGAAAAACAAAATGCAAGCAAACATCAACAGAAAGCATGAAAATGCTATGTTGTGGTTTACACTCAGTTCCCACAGGCCTCTCTCTGGGTGTATATGGCTTTCTTCATCACTGAACAATTGGAACTGGTTTGAAACATCTCACTGTTGAAGAGAGCCATGTCCATCAGAACTGATCATTGTATAGTCTTATTGTTGGCGTGTATAATGATCTCCTGGTTCTGCTCATTTCACTCAGCATCAGTTCATGCAAGTCTTTCCAGGCCTCTCTGAAATCATCCTGCTGGTCCTTTCTTACAGAACAATAATATTTCATGACATTCATATACCATAATTTATTCAGCCATTCTCCAACTGATAGGCATCCACTCAGTTTTCAGTTTCTAGCCACTACAAAAAGAGCTGCTACAAACAGTTTTGCCCATGTGGGACCAAAAGGAGAGAATTTAGAACTCAAGATTAAAAAAAATCCCACTAATCTTGAGAAATATTTAATGAAATAAATGAAACATATTGGGGAGAACAGAAAACATTTTGTTTGATAAATGCTTTCAGATCTTTTCCCACTTTTCATCTGTCATCTTTCTAGTTTCATCTCTAAATGAGGTTGAAATAATCTGACTCACATCAAGCCTTCTTCCAGCTCATTTACTCCTCTGGTAGTCTTCTATTTTATGAGACACTAGTGTTCATCTTCTTTCATAAGTTTTTGTTAATGAACTTTTAGTATAAATTAGAGCTGCCACTGATTGCCATGTCTCCATTTTACTAGATATAAGGTTAGGATGATTTCTAGGCTATTTTTACCTCCTTTTGTGATCATTAATTTATACCTGTTAAACTTTTTTGTGAAATGATGGCAGTCTGTGTCAATATTTATTATTTTGTTCATTTACAATATTTTTTGCATTAATATCTTCTTTGAATGGGTCACATTTAAGCTGTGTTAATTGCATGACTTATCTCATATTTCTCTGGTCATCAATTATTATCTTTGTTCTAATGTATGAATAATCTAGTTGTACACAGAAAGATGATTCAAAAATGATTCTTATACCATCAACTAGTCAATTGTTGTCTAAGATATAGTTAATTTCTTCTTAATGTTATATTAGTGCTTACTTTTTAATATTTTTCTTTTTAAAAGAATTTATATTAAATAGGCATGAGCTATCATCTTTTGGCCTCTTTTCATTGTTTGATCCTGAGAAAATACAAAGGATAACAACCTAACAAAAGGCTTTTTGGGGGGGGTCACTACTACATAGATATCATGAAAGAGCCAAAAATGGACTGTTCAGATTGATTAGAGATAAAGGTGAGGCAGTAGGTCTGTTGTGTCTGTATCCCAAAGAGATCATGAAAAAGAGAAGACCCATATGTGCAAAAATATTTGGGGCAGCCCTTTTTGTACTGGCAAGGAACTGAAAATTGAGTGGTTGCCCATCAGTTGGGGAGTGATTGAATAAGTTATGGTATATGAATGTTATGGAATATTATTGTTGTGTAACAAATGACCAGCAGGATGATTTCAGAGAGACCTGGAGAGACTTACACGAACTGATGCTAAACGAAGTGAGTAGAGCCAAGAGAACATTGTACATAGTAACAACAAGATTATATGATGATCAACTCTAATGGACTTGGCTCTTCTTAACAACGAGGTGATTCTAGCCAATTCCAATAGACTTGTGATGGAGAGAGCCATCCTTACCCCAAGGGAGGACTGTGGGGACTGAATGTGGATCACAACACAGTTATTTTCCTCTATTTTGTTATTGTTGGCTTGCTTTTTTCTTTCTCATTTTTCCCCCCTTTGATCTGATTTTTCTTGTGCAGTACGATAAATGTGAAAATATGTTTAGAAGAACTGCACATGCTTAACCTGTATTGGATTACATATCTAGGGGAGGGGGGAAGAGGGGAGAAAGGGAGAAAATTTTGGAACACAAAGTTTTGCAAAGGCAAATGTTGAAAACTAGCTTTGCATGTGTTTTAAAAAGTAAAAAGCTATTATTAAATATTTTTAAAAAGTGAGGCAATGAAGGGTGAGAGCAGTAGACCTAAAGACAGGAAGAACCAAATCCAATCTGACATCAGATATATACTAACTGTGTGGCATTTGACCTGACTCTGTTTCCCCATCTATAAAATGAGGTTCATAATAACACCTACCTGCAATGAGGATTGAATGAGGTAATATTTGTAGGGCAAAATATAAATGTTAATTATTATTATATCACTCTTATTCAGACTACCATTGCAGCCTTATTTCACACTACCTCCCTTCACAGATTATTTCTAGTCAAATCAACGCAGTTATTCCCATAGCTTGAGCACTGTCATGTAGAAAGAATGGAAAAGGTTTCCAACAGGAAGTGGCAATGAGCTGAACCCTGAAGGAAGTTAAAGATTTGAGAGATGGAGAAGAAGAGAGAGTTCATTACAGACACAGTAGCCAGCTTGTGTGAAATGAAATGCTGATTTTGGGAAAAGGAGAGTAATGCAAAATTTCTTGGGAAAGGTAAGCCAGAGTCAAAATATGAAGGATTTCAAAGCCAGGCTGATGAGTTTGCATTTTATCCTAAAAGCAAAAGGAGAAACCCTGCTCTATGATTCTTAATTAGAGGGATATGGTCAGACTTGCACTTTCAGATTACTTTGGAAGCTATGTGAAAGATGGAATAGAGCAAAAAGAGGTAGAAAGGTCAGAAAGAGAGGACAATTGCAAAATACCAGACACCAGTGTGGTGGCCATAAGAGTAGAAAAAAAGGAACAGATATAAAAGTTATTCTGGATATAGATTCAACAAAGGAAATAAGCATTTATTAAGCACCCACCAGGCACTGTCCCTGTACAAATATTACCTCATTTCATCCTCACAAAGACTCTAGGAGGTAGGTACTATTATTAACCCCGTTTTTCAATTGAGAAAACTGAGGCAGACAGAGATTAAGTGAATAGTCCAGGGTTACATAGCTAGGAAGTGTCTGAGGATACATTTGAACTTAGGTCTTCCCGACTCCAAGATTAGTACTTCATCCACTCTTTCACCAGCTGCCTCCACCAACAAAGCCCAGCAATAGATTGGGTGTGGTTAAGAATGAGCTGAGAATAACCCCAAACTTTCAAACATAGGTGATGAAGGATGAATAGAAATGCAATCGGTACATGTGTGTAATGTGTACATGGGTATATGTGTATTATGTTGAGTAGGAAGGGCTGGCATTGACAGGAACTATGGTATTCTTAGTACTCATCAAAATTACTTGAACTGTTAGAACCAAAGACAAACTTGCTCCAACAAAATCATGTCGGGCATTAAAATATAAAACTGGGCTCAATAGTAGGAAAACCATGAAATTAAGATAATAAACAACAAAGACAAACACACAGAGAACATCTTGTTAGGGCTTATGAGTCACCAAGATCTTCCTGTCCCTTCAGAAAAGCTGTGGGAATGAACTGGTACATCCTCCCACTCTAACCACCAAGGTGCTATTTTCTTTACAAAGAAGAGAATAGAGGAAAGGAAAAATAGAGTCCAAGAACTTAAGTTTCGATCCTGGTGACATCAGCCTGTTTCCCCAAGGAAATTGGTCCAGACTACAGATGCTTAATTTTATGTCATGAACCTCTTTGGCAATAAGGACTCATTCTCAGAATAATAGTTTTAAATGCATAAAATAAAATACACAGGATTACAAAGGAAATAAATTAAATTGAAATGCAGCTATAAAAATGTAGAAAAAAGTAAATTTACAGATACCAAGATAAAAATCTCAAGTCTAGATGATTATGAAGTTCCTTCCAGGTTTAAATCTTAAAATCTTAGAGGGAAATACTGGGAGTTAGGAGTAAAGGACAAGAATAAGCACAAGAAGTCGCAGATATAGAGAAGACTTTTCTTTTCCAGATCAAAAATAGCAGAACACTGAAAATTTTCTAAGTGAAATGCAAAGAGCCATATCTTATTTATTTTGTGTCTTTTCTAAGAGCTTAGCAACAATGTTCTACACACAATGAATGTCTGGTAAAAGAGGTATCCATTCCCAAGTTATATCTTCAATAAGGAGTGTTATGGGTAATGCTAGTCATACAAATACAGTGTATGGCTACATTCTCTATAAACAGGACAGAAACCATAAATCAAAAAGCAAAGCATTTAATTGAGACTGAATAGCAAAGTAAGTAACAGAAAAATCAAGTATCACATTTTTTCTCCACTTTTCCCCTGTCCCTTTTTAAAATGTCTCATTGACTCTCTTACCTATGGGGAAAGAAACTCCTTCAGGCAACTCATGGTCTGAAATGAAAGAAGATCACAATATTCTGGAACCCTTCTTGTAACTCCAGTCCTGAAAGCTTCTCCCCACTTCTTGATTCTGCCTCTTAAAGCTCATTTGACAGAACCCTCAAGTTTCTCTTGCTAGGTCACCTGTGAAACTGACTCTTGCTGATTCTTTACCAAGTGATGGCTGCCATCTTCCAGAGTCATCATCTGTTATTAAGCAGCTAGGTGATAAAGTGGATGAAATGCTAAGCCTGAAGTCAGAAATACTCCACTTTAAATCCAGCTTCAGTTACTTACTACTGATGTAAACCTATGCAAGGTTCTGTTGGTCTCCATTTCCTTATCTATAATAAAATGGGGGTAATAATAGCAACTATCTCTCAGGGTTGTTGTGAAGACCAAATGAGATGATAATTGTAAAGTGCTTAGCACATTCCTACCACATAGTAAATACTATATAAATGTTAGTTACTATTGAGGTTTCTTTGTCTTAAAGGGATGGAGAAGTACCATTCTTCTGTGAGATTTTCCCAGGCCAGTTTGCCTCAGGATCTCATTTACATATTTTTAGTTTTTTGCAGGAAAGACCTTACTTCACCTTGGTGATGGACAAAATGGTTGATCAGCTTTTCTTCAGCTGCATTAATAAATAAGGACCTAGTGCTCAGAACCAGGTGCATTAATGCTATTGTAAACTTTCCTGGCATCTAGATAGCTCAGTAGATGAAACATTGGGCTTGGAATCAAGACAACTCATCTTCCTGAGTTCAAATATGGCCTCAGACACTACTAGCTATGTGAACCTGGGCAAGTCACTTAATTCTGCCCACCTTTGCAAAAATTAAATAAATAAAGGTTCATGATGTGGAAGTTGTAGGCCTTGGTCTTTTAATGTAGCAAAAAGTAAAAGCAAAAAGACAAATTGTACAGGGCCAGATTTGGCTTCATGTAAGGAAAAATTGAGGAATTCAATTTATCCAAAAACAAAACGGGCTGCTCCAGGAACTGAGTTGTTAGCATTTAAGCAGCATCTAGAGGATCATACATGGAGATGTTGTGTAAGATATTCCTATTCAAGTAATGGTTGAATTAAAGGGACCACTTCTAGTTCTAAAAATCTGATTCCAAAGCCATGTGAACCTGTTCTTCAAACTGCATTCCTCTGATAGACATATGAACAAGACTATAGTGCTAGAAAATTTCACATTGACTTCTTTATCTGTGACTGGATAAGTCTGGTGGCTTCTGGGAGTTCCACCAGGAGTTTTGATTCTCATCTGTCCTTGTAGATCATCATTATGTCTTGGCCAAGCAGAAGTCCTGAGTGTAAGTAGTTAATTTAAAATATCTCACTCTCCAGTCCCCAGAATCTCTTTCTTCTTCATACTGACATCAGCTATCTGACTATAGACAAATTAACTCATCTCTCTAAACCTTGCTTCCTTCATCTGTGAAATAGGGCTAGAAATCTATGTACTACCTACACCACAGGGTGGTTATTAGGAAAATGTTTTGTAAACTTCAAAATGCTATTTGGTCAGCTAGTCAGTAAACATTTATTAAGTATCTACTATGTGCTAGAAACTCTACTAAATGTTAGGGTTACAAAAAGAGGCAAAAGTCAGTCCCTGCCCTCAAAAAGCTCACAACCTAATGGAGGAAACAAGTAAGCAAATATGTGCAAACAAACTACATAGAAGTTGAATAGGAAATAATTTTAAAAGAGAGGACATTACAATTAAAGGTTGAGAAAGACTGAAAAATATGAGATTTTAGGTAGTAATTGAAAGAAGAAGGTGGAAATGAGCAAGGAGAATATTCCAGGCATGATAAAATGTCCACAGGTGAGAAAATGACTTCTTAATGGAACAGTAAAGTGGCCAGCATCATAGGATCCAAGAGTATTCAGCAGAGTAAGAAGATGGAAGAAGACTGGAAAGGGGGAAGGTGAGGAAGAGCTAGGTTATGAAAGACTTTGAATGTCAAACAGAAGACTTTGTATTTGATCCTTGAAGTGGTAAGGAATCACTGAAGTTTATTGAGTGTGTGTATGGTGAGGGAAAGGTAACATGATGAGCCCTAAATTTAGGGAAATCATTATGGAGAAGGGATTGGAGTGTATGTGTAAATAATGTATTATTTTCAGGGGTGATTCATAATCTTTAAACAAGGCCTGTACTTTATTATTTTCCCAAATAGCTGAATGTTGATGGTATTAACGATTTTAGTGGAATCTTTGGATTCACTAGAAATATTTTAGAAAATATATAGAAGAAAATAGGGTAATTGGGTATCGCCTAAGAGGGACCAGGATATTTGATAACTAGGTTTCAAAAAATAAACAGAAAATAGTTTATTCAGGAGGAATCGTCAGGAGTCAAATAGCTTCACTAGCCCCTGTCAATTTAGTCTTTCCACTCAGAAATATATTTTTTAAGTTTTCCTTAAAACAAAATATTGATTTCCTTCTCCTTTATTTTTTTTAATTGATAGAGTGGGGATAAGGCAATCCTTGCTTTAACATCCTGCTTTTCCCACTTCAAGCACTGTGGGTATAAATAGATACTATATCAGTAGTTGAAACTTTTCCTCACATTCTTTCCCTTGCTATATTTTTCTTATACCTTTCTCAGGCATAAATTTCTTTTTCAGACCCAGGTCCCCCAGGCATTTCCTCAATTTCTGATCTATGTATGTAGATTTGTGCTCATCAGATGCATATTCATGCTCCAGGTCCTGTCACTCTTGTCCTTTTCAGCTGGGGCCATCATGCACTTCCTTCCTTTTAGAAGTTTCCTTTTTCCCCTTCCCTCCTGTCCTTTTTCTAATTTTTTTCTTTCTTTTCTCTCTCCTTTTTTGCACAGACAGAAAAAGCTACTTTTGTCCTGTCCCTCAGAGCAGTAGCCATGGGCTTTTCCAAGTCTAAAAGGACTCTGAAAAAAAAGATTGCATTGGGGCATCATAAGAGCAATATTCAATCATATGATTAAAACACATACATACATACATACATACATACATACATACATACATATTAAAGCAGATAATTACCTGCTCTGAAAGTTACCTGAAGCACTGAAAGAAAAAATCACTTGCCTGGGTCACATAGCCAGAAATTGTTAGAGCTAGGACTGATCCCAGATCTTACAAACACACACACACACACACACACACACACACACACACATCTCTATAACTATATAGTTATAAGACATATAGCTATGTCTTATATATGTATGTATAAATATGAATCTATATCCATACTTACAAGCATGCACACAGGTGTTTGTATATATGCAATCACAAAGAAGGGTATATGTGTTTGTGTATACATGTGTATGCTTGTGCATACATATACATGCATAAGTATGTACCTAATGTGTATGTATAGCCATATATGTAGATGTATATACATATAAAGGCATAATACACTTATACTTATGTGTATATAAATACATATATGGATACCTATAGACATAGGTCTATGTTGTATTGAATATATAAATATTAAATATAAATATATGATGTATAATAAATGACAGAGAGATGGATGGATAGATAGATAGATAGATAGATAGATAGATAGATAGATAGATGGGGAAGGAAGGAAAGGGAAGAGGGAGAGACAGAAAAATAAAAAGATACAGAGAGACATACAGGGAGACACAAAGATAGAGAATGAACACTGGCTCTGAGTGTCAGAAGAATTAGGTTCAATTCTCATCTCTCATTCTTCTTACCTGTGCAATCTTGTGGCCATTCATTTAAGCTTTCTGGTCATTAGTGTTCTCAACTGTAAAACAAATGAGTTGGATTAAATGGTCTCTCAGATTTCTTCTAATTCTAAATCTAGGATGCTATAATTTTTAGTAATTAAATAGATAGACATAGGTATATACTATATAGACTATATCTATGAAATGATACCTGTTGATAAAAGAGATACTATAGATAAATATTTATACCAAATATATGAAGTTATATATGTGTATGTATATATATATACACATACATATATGTGTGTCCATGGGTATATACATATATATGTAATGATATGATACCTGTAGATACTGTAGATTATATAATATGGTACAACCCAAATACATAACATATGTATGTAATGATACCTACATATGATGTAGATATGTACAGTTGCTTAATGTGAATTTTCACAAAGTTCTCCAGCAATTGCTCTGCTTCCTTTCTAATACATAAAAATCTCTATATCTGACAGAGGCAGGTCAGATACCTATATAATACTATAGGTGTTACTTCATTGTTTCCCTAGTAAATTTATATCACTTTTAAATCACATATACATGTTCACCTTTAAAACTATCCTACCCAACCAACCATTCTGGAGAGCAATTTGGAACTATGCTCAAAAAGTTATCAAACTGTGCATACCCTTTGACCTAGCAGTGTTTATATTGGGCTTATATCCCAAAGAGATTTTAAAGGAAGGAAATGGCCCCCCATGTGCAAGAATGTTTGTGGTAGTCCTTTCTGTAGTGCCTAGAAACTAGAACTGAATGGATGCCCATCAATTGGAGAATGGTTGAACAAATTATGATATATGAATGTTATGAAATATTATTGCTCTGTAAGAAACGACCAGCAGGACGATTTCAGAGAGGCCTGGAGGGACTTGCATGAACTGATGCTGAGTGAAACGAGCAGAACCAGGAGATCATCATACACAGCAACAACAGTATTACATGATGATCAGTTCTGATGGACATGGCTCTCTTCAACAATGAAATGTCTCAAACCAGTTCCAGTTGTTTAGTGAAGAAAGGATATGAAATGTGGACCACATCATCAAAACCATTTGGTACTGGTTAAGAAATATAGTAGTGGATCAGTGGAATAGGTTAGGTTCACAGGAAAAAATACTCAATGACAATAGTAATCTAGTGTTTGATAAACCCAAAGACCCCAGTTTTTGGGATAAAAACCCACTATTTGACAAAAACTGCTGAGATAATTGGAAACTAGTATGGAAGAAACTAGGCATTGACCTGCACCTAACACCATATACCAAGATAAGATCAAAATGGATTCATGATCTAAGCATAAAGAATATTATAAACAAATTAGAACAATGTAGGATGGTTTACCTCTCAGACCTGTGGAGGGGGAAGGAATTTGTGACCAAAGAAGAACTAGAGATGATAATTAATCACAAAATAGATAAGTTTGACTATATCAAGTTAAAAAGTTTTTGTACAAACAAAATGAATGCAGACAAGATTAGAAGGGTAGCAATAAAAATGGGAAAATATTTTTACATTCAAAGGTTCTGATAAAGGCCTCATTTCTAAAATATATAGAGAATTGACTCAAATATATAAGAATTCAAGCCATTCTCCAATTGATAAATGGTCAAAAGATATGAACAGACAATTTTCAGACGAAGAAATTGAAACTATTTCTAGTCACATGAAAAGGTGCTCCAAATCACTATTGATCAGAGAAATGCAAATTAAGACAACTCTGAGATACCACTACACACCTGTCAGATTGGCTAAAATGACAGGAAAAGATAATGACGAATGTTGGCGAGGATGTGGGAAAACTGGGACACTGATACATTGTTGGTGGAAATGTGAACGGATCCAACCGTTCTGGAGAGCCATTTGGAACTAAGCTCAAAAAGTTATCAAACTGTGCATACCCTTTGACCCAGCAGTGTTTCTACTGGGCCTATATCCCAAAGAGATTTTAAAGGAGGGAAAGGGACCCACATGTGCAAAAATGTTTGTGGCAGCCCTTTTTATAGTGGCAAGAAACTGGAAATTGAATGGATGCCCATCAATTGGAGAATGGTTGAATAAATTATGGTATATGAATGTTATGGAATATTATTGTTCTGTAAGAAATGACCAACAGGACGATTTCAGAGAGGCCTGGAGAGACTTGCATGAACTGATGCTGAGTGAAGTGAGCAGAACCAGGAGATCATTTTTCACGGCAACAACAATACTATATGATGATCAATTCTGATGGACATGGCTCTCTGCAACAATGAAATGCTTCAAACCAGTTCCAGTTGTTCATTAAAGAAAGCCATATACACCCAGAGAGAGGGATATGAAATGTGGACCACAACATGACATTTTCATGCTCTCTATTGATGTTTGCTTGTATTGTATTTTCTTTATCTGATTGTTCTTTCTTGTAGATATGATTTCTCCTGCACAAAAATGATGTGTGGAAATAAGTATACATATATTCGATTTCTTAAGTATTTTAACATAATTAACATGTAGTGTATATCCTGCCATCTAGGGGAGGGGTGGGGAGTAGGGGGGAAAATTTGTAACAGAAAGCTTTGTAAGGGTTAATGTTGAAGAATTACCCATACATATGTTTTGCAAATAAAAAGTATTAATAAAAAAAGAAAAGGAAAAATAAATAAATAAATAAAATTTAAAAAAAAAAAAGAAAAGAAAAGAAAAGAAACGACCAGCAGGATGATTTTAGAGAGGCTTGGAGAGACTTGCATGAACTGATGCTGAGTGAAATAAGCAGAACCAGGAGAACATTATACACAGCAACAAGACTATATGATGATCAATTCTGATGGACATGGTTCTCTTCAACAATGATGTGATTCAAACTAGTTCCTATTGTTCAGCAATGAAGATAGTCATATACATCCAGAGAGAGGCCTGAGGGAACTGAGTGTGGACCACAACATAGCATTTTAATGCTTTCAGTGAATATTTCCATGCGTTTTGTTTTCCTTCTTAGGTTGTTTTTTTTCTTCTCTCTTTCTAGATCTGATGTTTCTTGCACAGTAAGATAACTGTATAGATATGTATACATATATTGGATTTGTCATATAATTTATCATATTTAGCATGTATTAGCTTACCTGTCATCTAGGGGTGGGGGTGGGGGGAAGGAGGGGAAAAGTTTGGAACAAAAAAAAAGGTTTTTGCAAAGGCAATGTAGAAAAATCACTCATATGTTTTGTAAATAAAAAGCTTTTAATAAAAAAAAGAAAAAAGAAAAAAAAAGAGAGAAATGTGGACCACAACATAACATTTTCATGCTCTCTATTGATGTTTGCTTGCATTGTGTTTCCTTTCTCTGATTTTCTTTTTTTTCTTGTAGATAGGATTTTTCTTGCACAACTTGTCAAGTATTTCAACATTATTAACATGTAGTGGACTTTCTGCCATCTAGGGGAGGGGAGGGGACTGGGGGTAAAATTTGTATTGGAAAGCTTTGTAAAGATCAAGGTTGGGGAACTACCCATACATATGTTATACAAATAAAAAGCTTAAAATTTAAAAAATAAAAAAAAAGAAATGTTTACTTACATTTAGCCAAAATCTGACTTTAACTTTCATTCATTGCTCCTCATTTACCCTCCTCCACCATATTCAAGGTCTATTTATTTCACTTTGTAACATCTTTTGGATATCCACACACACACACACACACACACACTGGGGCAGTCCCTCATCACTTCACACCTGGACTATTGCAATAGCCTGCTGGAAGATCTGCCTGATTTACTTCGCTCTATTTGAATTCATCCAATTCAGTCACCAAAGTGATTTTCCTTAATCTACTCAAAAATCTAGTCATATCACTCTCCTATTTGATAAACTCCATTGGTTCCTTATCAATTCCAGGATCAAATATAAAATCTTCCACTTATTATTCAAAAGTTAGTCCCCTCTTACTTCTTCAGCTGTCTCATACCTTACTGCCTACCACTTACTATTGGATCAGTGACACTGGACTCCTCCTAGTTGTTTCACAAACAGGACACTCCATCTCTCCACTCTGTGCAGGGGAACAATCTATATAATAGCAATATTGTAAAAACAAACAACTTTGAAAGATTTAAGAATTTTGATCTGCAATAAACCAGCCATGATTCCAGAGAATTCATGATGAAGCATATTAGTCACCTCCTGACAAAGAGATGATGGATTCATTGCAGATGGAGGTATACAAGCATCCATACACACATACATACACTACTTAGACATGGCTACTCCAGGAATTTGCTTTACTTGACTTTACATACTTGTTACAAGAACTTTGTTTTTCTTTCTTGTTCAACTTGAAAAGTAGGAAGGATCAAAGATAGATTTGGATCAAAAGTAGAATTTAATTTTTTTTAAGAGACAGGGATTACACATTTCTAGGCATACAAAAAACAACTAATTGATTAGTGTCTGGACCTTGTATTTCTTTGTGTCCGGTTATGTCTTAACCACTACCCACAGGACCTTGGACCAAGATTCCCATCTTGCCTCAGAAGCTAATTTTGACCCGATTGGCCAGTGCCAAGCTGGGTGTGGTTAATGTGTGGGCAAGGGACCACCAAGGAAAGCTGAGGAAGTGGGATTGGTGATTCATTTTAGGTGGGATTCTTCCCTGGGAGTTAGTTAGCAAGTCCTGAAGGGGTACCCATCTGATTCAGGGTTAAGGAGCACTTCTGAAGGATAGCACTCCTGGAGGTATGGGAAAGCAGACTTGGAAGCCTGAGGAGCAGCAGTTATGGATTTGAAGCCTGCCTGGCATCTTTCACAAGATGTTTGCAGGAAAGATCTTGCCACCCTCCAATTCAGTCATTATGTTCTATTTACCTCTTGTAGATTCAAATGAACTAGAAATTGACTTACTGACCTAACTCCACTGGGAACACTACTTTATGCAGTAAAAGAAGCTCATGTCTAATGCTAGGTTTTTTTCCCTTTATGCTTTAACTACTAGGGAGTTTTAGAGACTCAGATATAATGTTTTGTCAGATTTTCTCTTCTCTGTTCCCTCTTCTTCTAAAACATCCTTCACATCAAGAACATTCACTAATCTTTCTCATGCACAAAGCAAGTCATATTACACCTCTAAACAAAATCCTTCAATAGTATCTTATTGCCCATGGAATCAATATCAAAATTCTTTTGATTGGTTCCAAGGCCCTCCTCAATCTTGTGCCATCTTACTTTCCAGCTTTATTTCATTCTATTCTCCCCCCCATAATGAACTATTCATCTCAAACTTTTCTTCCATTATTCCTTTTACACATTTCCCCATCAATCAATTAACAAACATTTATTAAGCACCTACTATATTCTAGGTACTATGCTAGGCTCTGGAAATAAAAAGACAAAACCCAAAACATTCCTTGCCTAAGGCATATACTCTATCCTGAGAATATCTTTTGCTCCTCCAACCCAGTGAATTCCTATCCCTGAATTCTCATTCCTAAGGAAAGGACCTTAAAAATCATATAATCCAAAACCCTTCTTTTATCTTTAAAATTTATTTCAAATGTATCTCTTTTTGGAACACCCAAGAAGCTCATTTGGGAATAACCTTTCTGCCTCTGGCTTCACAAAGGACTTTGCATATTTTTTTTAATGCATTCATCATTTAGTAGTTACCCATGTGAAAAACAGCACGGTGCCCTGAATAGGAGACTAATCTTGGAATCAGAAAGATATCAATTCAAGTCTTGCTTCTAAAACATATGGGTTGTGTGGCTAGTCAGTTGTATGGGCAAGTCCCTAATGCTACTGATGAAGAAAAGGTGCAAACTTCAAATCTTCAATTTTCAACCTCAAAGGAGTTTCCACACTTGAAGTTTCCCCTACCAAAGAAATTATAGACCTGGGCCCAAAATAAGGCAAGTATGTGACCATGGGCAAATCACTTAATATTTCTAACATGTATGTCCTGGTATAAACAGAACTCAGGTTTCCAGATGACCAACCAACTTAATGTTTTCTCGATCTACTCCAAGCTTTCAGGATCCCTAGCTAAGACTGGATTACCTGCTTGCTTTTGATTTTTTTTTAAATAGAGCTGTGAATGAATTTCTTTCTTTTTCTTCAAAGACTGGGGATTTTATTTCTTTTGAAAAAGTTAATAACCAACTGTCTGCAGTTCTAGACTCTCCTTTCTTAATTAAAAAATTACAGTTATGTTCCAAACAAAAGATGCAGACCCAAAGATGGAGGAAACACAAAAATGCCAAGGATGAAGACCTATCATTTACACTGTCACAGGATCATAGATTTAGAGCTAGAAAGGACCTTGAATCCACACCTCATTTTACAGATAAGGAAACAGTGACTTGCTCAGGGCTACACAGTTCTAGTAAGAATTGAGATCAACCATTCTGGAGAGCAAAGGGCTATCAAACTGTGCATATCCTTTCATCCAGCAGTGTCTGTATTGGGTCTGTATCCCAAAGAGATTATAAAAAAGGGAAAAGGACCCACATGTACAAAAATGTTCGTAGCAGCCCCTTTTGTAGTGGCAAAAAATTGGAAACTGAGTGGATGCCCATCAGTTAGGGAACGGCTAAATAAGTTATGGTATATGAGTGTTATGGAATTTTATTGTTCTATAAAAAACAAGCAGCAGGATGATTTCAGAAAGGCCTGGAGAGACTTACATGAACTGATACTAAAGTGAGTTGAACCAAGAGAACATTATACACAGCAACAGCAAGATTATGTGATGATCAATTCTGATGGACATGGCTCTTTTCAACAATGAGGTGATTCAGGCCAATTACAACACACTTGTGATGGAGAGAGCCATCCACATCCAGAGAGAAGAATATTCACTGAAGGTACATCCCAACATAGTAATTTTCATCTTTATTTTGTTGCCATTGTTTGCTTGTTTGTTTTTTTTTATTTCTCATTTTTCCCTTTTTTTTCTTTCTCATTTTTTCCCCTTTTGATCTGATTTTTCTTGTGCAACATGATAAATGTCGAAATATGTTTAAGTTGCTGTCTTGGGGAGGGAGAAGGAGAGAGAGGAGGAGAAAAATATTTGAAATACAAAGTTTTGCAAAGGTGAATATTGAAAACTTCCTTTGCACGTATTTTGAAAAATAAAAACCTATTATTATTTTTAAAGGGTTTGAGATAATTTCCCTTGTTATTGATTCCCCTCACAAAAACCTGGTGATCTAGGAACAGTTTTGATTTCTACATTTAAATTGTCATAGAAAATATTTAATAAAGAGGAAGGGAGGAAGGAAGGAAGAAGAAAAAAA
>JAJPUD010000652.1:45152-66489 GCA_023553655.1 Myrmecobius fasciatus
AAGAAAGAAAGAAAGAAAGAAAGAAAGAAAGAAAGAAAGAAAGAAAGAAAGAAAGAAAGAAAGAAAGAAAGAAAGAAAGAAAACAAACCTCTGATTCCTTGGAGATTTGATTGCTCAGCCCAATCTACCCCACCCCCTCCATCTTCCTCTGAATCCTTCTTTCCTTTCTCTTGTCCTTTGAACTTTTAAAATGACACTTTGAAGACATGTCATAAAACAGTTTTTTATTCATGATCCTCTTTGATGATATTGCTACTTTGTCTAAACTGCAACCTTGGGGTGGGGGAACCTGAAAACTAATACCAACAAGTTGGAGGAGGGGGAAGCATGAGTACTTTGTCAATAAGGACATAGAAAGGAAGAAGGGGGGCAAGCTAAGAGACCCAGATGACCTCATTTATTTTTCACTTCCAAAAAACTGGACTTAAGGGTTTTCCTTCCTGCCTTGACCATCAGTCAGAGTGATACCTTGTCAGGAAGAAAGGGTGAGGTCAGCTGCAGTTCTTGACAGCCCTCTGTGACAGAAAGAGTCTGTTCTTCAGACCCATATCACCTGATGCTCAGCCTACTCCCAGGATCCTGTCCTAAGGCAGGGATTTCCCTGTAAACTTCTGACTGGTTAAAAGTCCACCAGACTATTCTGATTCCCCTACTTTCTCTAGCTAAAGGATCTGATTTCAAAGTTGCCATCAAAGTCTAAGGGGAAAAGGGGGAAAAAGAGAGAAAGGAAGGAAAGGAGAGAGGAAGAAAAGCCTTGATCATTTTGCCCCCTTGAAGGAATGCCTAAGAACCAAGACAGGATCATTGTGGATCAGTCGATAAACTTTTGTTAAGCACCTACTATGTTCCAGGGGAACATTAGGGATACAAAAAGAGACAAAATTCAGTCCTTGTTCTTTAGAAGTCTGAAGTCTAATGAGGGAGACAATATACAAACAATATGTGCATGCAAGTTATTTTAAAAGAAACGATTGACAGAGGGAAGGCACTAGGATAAAGAATTGATTAAGAGAGATTGGGAAAGCTGGGACTTGAAGAAAGGTAGGAAGCAAAGATGAAGACAGGGAGTATTCTAGAAAAAGGGTACATCCAGAGAAAATGCCCAAGGCTGAGAGATGGAGTGCCTTGATATGGGAATAGCAAGGACAATAGTGTCAGTGGAACATAAAGTACATGAGCTTTATGTGTATTTTGAAAAGAAAAAAACTATTATTAAAAATTAAAAATAATTCTATAGATAAATGTTCCCCAAGGAATGTATATGGGGAGAAATAAGGAGGAAGAAAACTAAAAAGATAGATGAAAAGGCAGGGTTATGAAAAACTTTGAACTCTATATAGTATGAGGGCTATATATATTATATATTATATTAATTATTATTTATTGATTTATGAATGGAGGGGCCATCAAAACTACTGGGTAGCTCTAAGATACACCCGGCTGCTGCTCTTCTAGACAATCACTTCTAGTCCAACCAAGCACCAGACTTCCCTTTAGCTCAGTTTTTCCTCAAACCTAGAGAGAGAGGGAGAAACAATTTGCTGTAGGACTAGAGCGAGTCTTAAGAAGCTCACCAAGTGGTTCTGAAGTCCTAGACTGGAGTGGTTCTGAAGTCCTAGACTGGAAAGTTCATGAGACCTAAATCAAACTAAATCCATTAAGTAAATCTTTCATTTCCAAGGCACCACAGGTTTAATCCAGGACATCCTAGAGTGTGTGCAATGTTTTCTAGCTGGAAAGGAGCAGCAGAGCTGCTAATTATCTAGGATGCCTAATAGTGATGATGGAAAGAATATGACTGATGATTTATACTTATATTACTCTTCATCTGAAGGGATTAAAGTGGGAGTCCTCTGACCTTGAAGGGAGGGGATCTAGTTTTCATTCCCCCACCCGCTACTCCCAGCCCTTGAGATGACGAGAAATGGAGGCAGGGCTTGAAAGGAACAAAGCAGGAGAGGGGAGGGCTGTTATTTCTCTCTGTGTGTTGGGAATCTTGGCAAATTCTCTATAGAGGATGGGGCTGGGGGAGGGGAAGGAGGGAGAGAACAGGAAAACAGCCTGGAGATTTTCCAGAGAAGGCTGAAAAATGCACCAGTCAATCCCAGTCTTCCAGTTGGGGACCATTGCCTCAAAATAATTTTTTCATAAGTCAAAGAATTATTCTTCCCACTTGTAGGGGAACCCAAGCAAAGAGTGCAAATGACTACCCTCTCTTTCTTATTATACTATGTATTCCTAGGGATAACAGGGTATAACTAAGTAACTGCCCCCACAGTAACCCCCACAGTTTCTAAACAAGGAATACTGATTTCTGAGAACAATGTAGCAACCACAGGAAACATGAGGCAGGAGTGAGAAGATCCTGGTCTAAAGGGACGCCAGGGAGATTATTTGGAAATGCCTTCTATTGAAATTGACTTTGTGGCTTCCCTACAAAAGTTTTTTGAAATCCTGTGGGAGGAGGAGAAAGGAGGGGACTCAGCTCCTAAGGCTTCTGGGTCATCTGCTCCCCACTATTAGATGTGTGTGCTCCAATGGCTTGGGGGATTAGCCTGGGCAAAGCCCAATTATAAAGACGAGTCTCCTCCATTCCCTCTTCTTTTTACCTCCTAATGCTAAAAACAAGGAGTTTTTGGAGAAGTCATATTCAGCATTATGGATAACAGAGAGTGTTGCTGTATTTGCCAGTGGTTGGCAACCTTTTGCATTCATGTTAAGGGTGGTATAAAAATAATTTTGTTCTGATCCTTGCTACTATAATACAAAGAACAATTTCTCCCCTCCTTAGCCAGTATGTCTATCCCATTCATAACTTGATCACTGAAAATATAGGACAAAAATCAATTAAAGTGCTTCATCAGTAGCTAAATAGCTAGCAAAAAATGCCAAGCAGTTAATGAATGCTTATTGAAAGAGTGAGTCCCCAATTGATAGTCAAAGGATATGATACTCTGAAACTCACAGGCAAGTAAAGAATAGGGTGTCATAAGAGTAATTTCCCTAATTAATACAAAAGAAAACTGCAAAACTTTTATTTCTGCCTTTGCTGAGAGTCTATCCCCTCACTTTACTTTTGGGTTTTTTTTCTGTATTTCTACATTTGTCCTTTCTTGTTCATTTCTTTCAGATCCCAGACATCTATTTTTAAATTCAATTACTTTTGTAAATAGTGTTTGTTGAATAATAGCTTGGATTTCTATAGCACTTTTAAGATTTACAAAGTGCTTTCTTCACAAGAATCCTGGAGTGTAGACAAAGTTGGTATTATTATTCCCACCTCTGTTTGACATTTCAGAGTATACAGGAGGATTAAAACCTCTGGTGTAAGGACTTTCTGTACTCTTTTCATCCACTCATTCTGCTGGGGTAGGGGTTGTTGGGAAGAGCAGAGGGAAAGTTTCACATGGATTTGAAAGCTATTGGTTACCCACAACTTGGTTTAGCTGTCTGCCTAGACAATTTTACTAGAGTATGGCTATTAGGGATGGTATATCTTTTTGGAGCCATAAGTGAGAGGTGGACACCAAAGATGGATTAGTAGCCCTAAAAAGAGCTCAGAAAACCCTCACACCAATATCTCCAGTTTTCAGTGGTCAAGTTATGAATGGGATATTCATATTTTCCAATAAAGGGAGAAATTGTTCTTTATATTACAATGGCAATGATCAGAACAATATTATTCTAAGGCTTGAGATATGAGGGCTAGGAGCATGACTTCTATTTGAAAATATTTTTATACCACCCTTAACATGAATGCAAGAAATTGCCAATTCAAAAGCATCTCCTAAGATCTTTCCTGATTTTCTCCAGTTGATGGTTCCTTCTAGCGATTCCAGTAAAATTACTTTATATTTAGATCCTAGCATCAAAAACTTAGAGATAAAAGAGATCTTGAAGATCATCTAGTCTTACTCTTGCATTTTGCAGATGAAGCCCAGAAAAGTTAAATGATTAATCCAAGATAATTCAATAGTAGAGTCAGGATTTGAATGTAAGTATTCTGACTGAAAATCCAGAACTCTTTCCACTGTATTGTACTTCTTCCTTTTATGAACAAGCCATAAGCTAAATACTACTTTGACCAGACCTTATCTGTATACATGATTTTCCTCTTAGTAGAATGTAACTTCCTTGACAACAGTGACTATTTCATCTTGTCTCTAAATTCCCAGTTCCTAACAAGGTACCTAACATATAGGAGGCAGTTAATGAAGGCTTATTGAAAAAGTGATTCCCCAGTTGATAGTCAAAGGATATGAAGTCAGTTTTCAAAGAAATCAAAGCTATCTATAGTCATATGAAAAAAAATGCTCTAAATCACTACTGATTAGAAAAATGAAAATTAAAACAATTCTGAAGTACCACCCACCACCTATCAGATTTACTAATATGACAGAAAAAAATGACAAATGTTGGAGGGGATTTGGGAAAATTGAGACACTAATACATGGTTGGTAGAATTATGAACTGATTCAATCATTCTGAAGAAGCAATTTGAAACTATGCCTAAAGGACTATAAAACCATAAATACCTTTTGACCCAGCAATGTCATTGCTAAATCTGTATCCCAAAAAGATGAAAAAACAAAAAAGGAAAAAGGAAAAGGATCAATGTGTATAAAAATATTTATAGCACCTCTTTGTGGTAGCAAATAATTGGAAATTAAGGATATGTCCATCAATTGGGGAATGAATGAACAAGTTTTAGTATATGATTGTGATGTATTACTATTGTACTATAAGAACTGACAAACAGGATCCTCTCAGAAAAACCTGGAAAGAAATATTTAAACTGATACACAGTGAAATGAGCAGAACCAGGAGAATATTGTACACAATACACAAACAGCAACATTTTATGATGATTAACTGTGTATGACTTAGCTATTCTCACCAATACAATGACCCAAGACAATTCCAAAGGACTTATATTGAAAATGCTATCCACCTCCAGAAAAAAGAATTGAGGGAGTCAAATGCAGATTGAAGCATTTTTTTTAGTTTATTTCTCTTGGTTCTTTTTTTTTTTTTTTGGTCTGTTTTCATTCACAGCATGACTAATATAGAAATGTGTTTTGTATAACTATACATGTATAACCTGTTATCACATTGCTTACCATCTCAGAGAGTGAGGAGTGAGAAAGAAGAAGAGAATTTAGAACTTAAAATTATAAAAAAAAAAAGAACGTTAAAATTGTTTTTACATATGATTGGGGGAAAAGATCAAATACATTTTTAAATGCTTATTGAATGAATGGATGGGTGGATGGATGAATGAAGAACTGAGGCTCAAAGAGAAAATGGCATGCTTCTTTGATTATACAATTATTTAAGTGTCAAGCTGAAACTCTAAAGTAGATATGGTGCAAAGCCCAGTGATCATTCTATTTTTATACAATATTCCCTATTCTTAATGGAAACATCTGGTTAAAAAAAAACATCTTTTCCATATCTCCTTTAAAAATATGCATTTAAGATAATTAAATTGCTTAACTATTTTTTTTCTGTGCGTCGGGGGCTTTTTATATGATCGTGTTTCTTTTGCTGAATTTAAGACAAGGACAATTCTAAACTCATAACATTTTTGTCCTTCTTCTAGAAGGCACTTTACACTGACAAGAAATGAAAAATCTAAGACTTTCAATTTAATAGGTACTATTAAAAGTGCCTTTACTGGGTAAAATACCTTCTGATCTTATTCCTGACACCAATGCTATTCTTTTTTTTTTTTTCTCAAGGACCTGAAGGGAAATGGGACTCAATACAGTGACTTAGGTGCATAGGAGAAATGCAAATTAAAGCAACTCTGAGTTTCCACATCACATCCATTACATTGTCAAAACGGACCAAAAAAGGAAAATGACGAATGTTGGAGGGACTTTACCATACCATTGGGCTTATAGCCAAAAGAAATCAAAAAAAAAAAAAAAAGAGGAAAAGGATCTGTATGTACAAAAATATTTATAGTAGCTCTTTTTGTTGTAGTAAAGAATTGGAAACAAAGGGAATGCCCATCAACTGGAAATAGCTGAGCAAGCTTTGGAATGAGAATGGAATGGAATATTATTGTGCCGTAAAACATGATGAAGAGGGTAGTTTCAGTAACACCTGGGCAGACTTGTGCAGTGAAGAGAGCAAAACCAGAAAAATAATTTATACAATAACAAATACTTCTGTAAAAACAAACAACTTTGAAATATTTAAAGAACTCTGATTAAAGTAATAATCAATTATGATTCCCAGAGGACTAATGATGAAATATGCTTCCCATCACCCTTTAGAGACATGACAAACTCAGGATGCAGAATGAAACATAAGATTTATATATGTGTGTGTGTATGTATATATATGTGTATGTATGTATATATATATAGCTAAAGAAGAAATTTGTTTTGTTTTATTATGCAATGCATAATATTATTATGCAGATGTGTTACAAAAGTTACTTTTTTTCCTTTTTTAATTAAAAAAAGGGAGAAGGGGAAAGAAAATTAATTTTTGTTCACTGAAAAAAATTTAAAAACAACAGTGTCTTATAAGGATCTAGAACAGGTGTGTTTAGCCTGAAGAAGAGATGAGTTAAGGCGGATGTGATAACATCTAAACAGTTTAGACACATTCTTCTTGAACACAGAGGGAAGAACTAGATACAATGAATAGAAGTTATAAAAGGATAGAAACAACTTTCTAAGATTTTTAGATATCTAAAGGTAGAAGTTGCTGTTTAATAAAATAGTAAGTACTCAATATCCACAAATCTTCTAGGGGATGCTGGATGACCATTTGCCAAAGATATTCTAGAAAAAAATTCCTGCCTCAGGTATAGACTAAGCTGAATGGAACTCTGGGTCAGAAAATCTTGGAATGAGAAAATCTGGCTTCAAGCCTTGTTTCCAAAATGTAGTAACTGAGTAGGCTAAATACTCTAGTTCTCTAGATAAGTTTCCTTATCAATAAAATGGAAATAACATCTGTACTATATCACAGACTTGTTAAGAGGAAAGTACTTGATCTTAACAACCTAAGAAAAAATAGAATAAAATCAAAGCAACACATTTACTGATAATAATGTAAATAATGATACCAAAAAGATAAAAATACAAGAAAAAAAACCCACAAAAGAGGAGTTTTAAAATAGTAGGGAAATAATTAGATTATTTTTATTACCACTTAATTGAAATTAGTATTAATAATTAAAATCTTTTTAAGCAGTTTAGAACTGAAAATGGTTATTGTAAACTATTACTTATTTTAAGATTTATGTCCTTAAGATTTAAGGCCTCACTAGTCCTTTTTTAAGTATCTCTGCACAATGCCTGGTACCTGGTGAGCTTAATAAATTCTTGATGAATGAATGACAACATGAATGAATAATGACCCAGGCTGGGAATCAAAGCAGCAGCAGCAAAACTCAGGGAACAATCCCAGGGTGGATTACAAGAATTCTGGCATACATCCTGTCCCCCTTATATTTAGAAAAAGGAAGCGCTGGGCAACCACCAGAATTGAGGCTGATAATCTAATGTGAAGGGGAGGGGGGGTTGATGCAACTAAACACGTAAAACATTTTGGATGCTATAAAACATTATAGAGGAGAAATGAGGATAATTTAACTGCATTTTTGTGTGTGTGTGTTACTGGATTTGGAGAAAGAGACCTGGGTTCAAATCCATCCTCTGTCTTTTACTAATTATAAGGACTTCAGCAAGGGATCCTTCTTTTCTGGGATCCTGTCTCCCCACCTGTCAAATGAGAGGGTTGGAGTGGGCCTTTTAAGCTCTGAAGTGATGATCTTAAGTATATTTATTAAGTGTTTCCTCTGTGCTGAGATCTGTGCTAGGTACCAGCTGGTACTGTGGGAGATCCATGTTTTAGATAAAGTATTGTCCTTGCTCTAGTTGGAACTTGCAGCAGATAATTAGAGCACCAAACAAACCATGATAAGTGCATAAGAGAAAAACAGACTATGTGGTAGGTGAAATACAGGAGGAAGGAAGGTCATTGGGCTTCATGGGAAAAGGAGGCATTTGAATTGAACTGTGAAGGATGAGTAGGAATGGAGATGGAGATGCATAGAATTGGGGAGGGGAGAAGATGAGAAAAGCTATTCCAGGGATGGGAAACATCATGCTCAGAGGCAACAAGATAGGAAAGTGTAGGGTGAGGAGAGGAGACAGTCCAGTTTTGCTGGAATGTAGAATATGTGGAAGGGAGTAGCTTGAGATAAGACAGGAAGGGCAAGGAGGCACCAGATTGGGGAGAGCAAAAAGGTCAATGTGTTCATTTCATACAAGACTTTTAACATTTAATTCGATATGAAAGTAAAGACATTCCCTACAAACAAATTCCCTACAAGGTGACACTCTCCAGATGCTCCTGCTTTCAGGTGGCATTGTGCTGAGGGCTCTGAGGGGTCTCCTAAGGGAGATCCAGAAGCACTCAGAGATGTTCAGCCTGACTATATACATAAGTGACCCAAGGGCAGCCCCAGAGCTCAAGGGGGCTGAGAGGCCTTTAAGACAAACTCCCTCATGAGACAGAGGAGGAAACCAAAGCCCAAAGAAGCCAAGTATTTCCCTCAAGGCTATACAGGTAGTAAGTGCCATAATTGGGAATGAAACCCAGGTCCGTTGACTCCAAACCCAGCACTCTTTGGACAACATAGAACTGGAGTGTGTGTATAGGTATGCATACATCCCAAATATATGTATACATATATATATATTTGTGTGTGTGTGTAAATATATACATTTGTGTACATATATATGTGCATGCAATGTGAGAATACATATATCTATATAAATATATGAGGGAGCTAAGTGGTACAGTGAATAGAGCACTCAGAAAAAATCAAGTTCAAATCCAGCTCAGACACTTACTAGTTGTTTGACTCTGGGTAAATCATTTAACCCTGGTTGCCTCAGTTTTCTCATCTGTACAATAAGCTCTAGAAGGAAATGGCAAACTACTCCAGTATTTCTGCCAAGCAAACTCCAAATGGGGTCATGAAGAATCTGACATAACTAAACAACTACATATTTTTGAATGACACAATTGGATTGCCTCCAGGAGATTTCATGGTGCTTTTAAAGAATCTGTTTTTCCCTGTCTATATTTTTCATGTCAGTATCCAGTGATACTATTTGGCTTTGATCCATGAAGCATCACATGCTCTGAAGAATAAAGTTGCTCAGAGGGCAATGGAGAAGTTACCAAATAGAAGAGGGATATGATGTATTAACAACTAAGAATTATGCAGAAGGATCACACATGATTGGAAAGATCTATGATTCATCAATCAATCCAATCTAATTCAATAAACATTTATTGAGCACCTACTAAGTGCCAGGTACTGAGCTATATGCTGGAGATACAATTATTTTTTTAAAAAAATAGTCCTTGCCCTCAAGGAATTTATAATCTAATGAAGGAAGACAATACAAAATAGGCAGAAAAGCAGGAAAGAAAATGACGGAGACCCCATGTCAGGGGAGACCTAGTGAAGGGCATCTTTCCCTATGGAATTGAAACCAGGCAGAGCAAAAGATATGGAGTGAGCTGAGTCTAGTTTTTGCATTCTCTACAAAGGAGGGCACTGGGAAGAATTTGGCACTCTATCTCAGTTCTGTCTGACTCTTCATGGCCCCATTTGAGGTTTTTTCAGCAAAGATGCTGGAGTAATATGCCATTTCCTTCTTATTTTACAGATGAGAAACTGAGGCAAACTTGCCCAGCATCCCCTGTTTGAGGCCAGACTTGAACTCATAAATATGAATCTCCTTGATTCCAAGCCTGGTGCTCACTCCACTGTGCCACCTAGCTGCCCCGGGCATTGTAACTCTAATCTTTCTATCAGAGGGGAGAACAGAGTAAGGGAAGGGGTATCAATAAAGGCTTAAATGATTAGATGAGTTTGTGAGATACTTAACCTGGGATAGGCATTTTATTCCATGGAATGAGATAGAGCAGATCTACTATGTGCCAGATAGTGTGCTACACAGAAAAGGAGATGGAGTCAATCAAGAGTAAGAATAAGGGCAAAGGAAAACTTTTTGGAGCCCTCTTGCTCCATTGGTACCCAAGGGAGGTCCAGAGCACATTTGTTACACTTTCGACATGGAGGATTTGGGGGAGCACTAGGGACTTAGGGATTTGCACTAGATGAGAAGGCTTGGATGGGTTATTATTTGTACCATCTTTAGGGACAACTCAAATCAATGGAATCAGATCTACTAAAATGATGAAAATTTTTAGTTTAAAAATTGTATTTATTTTGTAAGCAAAAAAAATTTTAGTGGGTCTGATTACAGAAATCTTTCTACATATCAAACTGTATTAAGTGGCATTTATGAAATTAGTGTGAGTTATGGTACAATCACTTAGAATATTTTAAATATATAGAGAGCTATAAGTAGTTAAAAATGGGGATTCTGCAAAGAACTGACATAAGAGTGTCCTTCCCCCTTAAATTTTTTAAGTGGAATCCCCCTTCTAAGCAGATATCTAATGTGAGCAGAAAGCTCAGTGTCTTCTCCCAAGATCAATGGTGTCATTTCCAGAAGGAAGGATTCATGTGAAATGAATAACTCAGTTAATCTGTCAGCAATTGTGTTCAATTGCATTGATCTTAACAGAGGTTATTCTTCTTTGTTCCGTAAGGCAATTTTCCATTCACAGAATTTGAGATGGCATTAAACTAGAGAGGGAGAATTATAGAACATTCAACCTTTGAAGAGGCTTTAAAGATCATTTAGTTCAACCCCTTCATTTGTCAGAGGAGACCCCAAGGGGTTAAGTGACTTGCCCAAGATCTAACTGTTAATTGGTAACAGAAGTTAGATTGGAATCTCCCAATTTGGAATTCAATGTTTTTTCACTATTCCATATCATCTATCTTGATTCACCTTCTTTCTATATAATTAGCAATGATTTGCCTAGAAGGAAGGCGTCAAACTGTTACTGATTTCCCTAATTTCCCTAAAATGATCCCAGTCTTAAAGAGCCATTTCTCCTCTGGATTCCCTGCAGCTGCAGCTCCCTCTTCTTCATTTGGTTCAGGAGTCCTCCATTCTGCCTTAGAAGGCAAATGTGGACAATTGCCCATTATCATCTTCCAAATGACCTCTTTATGCTGGTTTTTCGCCTCTGCATAAAGTAAAATGCATAGGGCAGCTAGGTGGCACAGTGGACAGAGTGCCAGGTCTGGAGTCAGGAAGACTCACCTTTCAGACAATTTCAGATAATTACTAGCCATATGACCCTGGCCAAATCACTTAACTCCAGTTGTGGCTATGTAATAATCATCATCACAACAACCACAAAGCATCATGGTATAGAGAACTGAAAGTCAGCTTTAAGACTAAAATGACATACATCAAAGTCCTGTCTCCAACATACTGGCTATGTGACTCTGAACAAGTCATTTAAACTCTCAATGCTCTAGACCAGACCATAAGTTTCAGGGAAGGTGACAAACTGTACTGGTAGAAAGAACACTCTCATTTGAGAGTCTACTAAAAATTGAATTAATAGATCTATTCTTATTTCAAATAAAACAGTTATGAATATATTGTTCCACAGAAAGCTTTTCTTCGTTTTAGTAATATCTGTAGGATCCAGTGCCAGTAATGGATCCTCTAGGTCAAAAGGTGATATTAGTTGTATATCTCTTTTTGTCTGTGGGCAAAATATTATCCATAATTCTTGTAGCAACCTACCATGTCACAAACCAGGTAAGATAGAATAGATTTCTTCCAATCAATAAAACAAATCTATTAAGCACCTAGTTTGTGCCAGGTGGGTGTTAGGTGCTGGGGATACAAAGAGAAAAATGAAACAGTCCTTGCCTTCAAAAAGCTTACACTTTATAGGATAGCAGGGAGAAAACAGTATTTGCTTATAAGTCAATATAAATTACAGGTGTATGCAAAAGTAAATGCAAGATTATTTGTAAGGAAGATACTCCACGCTTGAAGGAATGAAGAATGATTTTATGTAGAAAGTCATACTTCAGCTCAAGAAGCTAGGAATTTTAAGAAGTGGAAAAATGAGAAAGGATTGCAGTCCAAGCATGAGAAATGGCTTATACAAAGACACAGAGACATCTATGAAGAATAGGAATAGGCTAGTTTGGGTAGATCACAGAGTCCAGGAAGGGGAGGAATGTGTAATGAGGCTGGAACCGGAGATTGGGGCCAAGTTGCAAAGGGCTTTAAATGCCACAAAAAAAGGAATCTGTGTTTTATCCTAAAAGCAAGAAGGAGTAGTGGAAGTTCTTTGAACAGGAGTGAGCCATAATCAGGAATTTCTCTTTAGTAAGTTATGGGGAGGGTGGTCTGGAGAAAAGAGATTTGAAGCAGGAAACTGAATTGAATTGAAGAGATTGAAACAGAAAAACCAATAAGGAGGCCAATAATCCAGATCAGAAGGACCACACTAAAGGGAAGACCATATGAGATATCTTTTAACAGAAGAATCAACAAACTGTATTAGACTGAATATCAGAATCAACTATAATATACTTGGTACTGAATATCAGAATCCACTATGGTAGTAGACTTGGTACTTCTCAGCGGTTCAATGATCCTAGGTAATCCCAATTCACTTTGGAAGGAAAATACCATCCACATAAAGAAATAGAACTATGCAAAAAGAAAAAAAAAAAAAAAAAAGGACAGCTAGGTGGCTCAGTGGATAGAGCACCAGCCCTGAAGTCAGGAAGACCTGAGTTCAAATTTGATCTCAGACACTTAACATGCCCTAGCTGTGTGACCCTGGGCAAGTCACTTAACCTCAATTGCCTCAGCAAAAAGAAAAAAAAAAAAGAAACAGAACATGGAGACTGAATGTAGAACAACACTTTTTTTTTGCCTTTTTTTTTTCCTCATGGTTTTTTCCTTTTAATTTTGATTTTTCTCTCCCAACATGATTCATATGGAAATGATTTTTTTAAATGTACATATATAACCAAAAAAAGTTTTTACACATAACTGGGGAGAATTAAAATATTTTTTTAAAAAATTGAATATCAGGAATGAGTTAAAGAATTGAGTATAACTTCATGGTACCAAACTTTGGTCCCCAGAATTTTTCTAATAGAAATATTTTTCTAAGAGGAAAGGACTTTAGTTTAACTTTGTACACATTGAGTTTGAGATGCCTACAGGATATCTGATTTGATATACCAAAGAGATGTTTTATTAGAGAGAAACAAGGGTTGAATCCCTTGAGATCTGGAAGTTATCTCTCTGAAAATGGAACTTTAAATTCTAGGAGCTGATGAGCTTCCCAGGAAAGAAATTCTAATTAAGAATATAAAAGGGGAGGGGGGGCAGCTAGGTGGCACAGTGGATTGAGCAGCAGCCCTGAAGTCAGGAAGACCTGAGTTCAAATTTGATCTCAGATACTTAAGACTTCCTAGCTGTGTGACCCTGGGCAAGTCACTTAGCCCCAATTGCCTCAGCAAAAAAATAAAAAATAAAATAAAATAAAACAAAATAAAAGGGTCCAGAACAGAACCTTGGGACATAAATGATAATGTCAACAAATGAAAGGAGGATCAGGAGAGAACAGTGTCATAAAAATTTGGAGGATAAAAGAATAATTCAAGAGAAAAGGCTTTTCAAGTGACAAATGCTATAGAAAGATCAAGAAAAAGGAACTATCATACAATTGAAAGTACCCTGGTTCTGGGAGTTTTATGGTCCAGCTGTTTTCAGTAGTGTGTGACTCTTCATGACCTGATTTTGAGGTTTTCTTGGCAAAAATACTGGAGTGATTTCCTTCCCCAGCTCATTTCATAGATAAGGAAACTCTTGGGTTAAGTGTCTTGCCCAGGGTTATACAGATTGTTGTGTTTGAGGTTACATTTGAACTCAGGTCCAGCCCAACTCTCAATCTACAGCACCATTTAGCTGACTAGGAGGATTTAGGTTCATATATGGCCTCAGTTTCCTAATCTATAAAATGAAGAGGTGGGACTAGATGGGAAGAGTCTCCCAGCTCTAAATTGATGATCCAGAGAAAAGACCACTGAATTTGGCCATTAGGAAATCAACAGTAAATTTGTAACAGAGATGTTTCTGTTTTGTGATGAGATTGGAAACCAGATTACAAGGGAATAAGAAAAAAGAGGAAAGGAAATGGAGGCAATGGGTGTAGACAGCTTTTCCTAGCAGTTTTGTTATGAAAGGAATGAGAGATATAGAATGATAGCTTGAGGGTATGGTAGTAAAGGTTTTTTTTAGGATGGGAGAAACATGGATACATCTGTAGGCAATAAAGAAGGAGCTAGTTGATAGGGAGAGATTGAAGAATGAAAAACAAACAACATCTAATTGTATCTTTTTAACTATTTTTGCCAACATGATGGATGAGTGCAAGATCTCTATCTTTTTTTTTTTTTTTGAAATGCACAGGAATTACCTAGAAAAACTGGACTATCTAACCTAAGAATGGTGCATATTTCTTCTATCTTTATTGGTTCCAAAGGCAAAATCCTAGAAAATTATTTTAAAACTTTATTATTTTTTATTTTATTTTATTATTCTAAAATTTTATTTAAAATTTATTTTTAAAATTTAAAATTTTTAAATTAAATTAAATTTTAAAATGTTTATTTTAAAATTTTATTACTTTAAAATAACTTTTATTGATGTCTCTCTTTTTTTTTTCTTTTATATTACTAAAAATTTCCCTGGCATCATACCCCTTCCCAGAAAGCCACCACATATAATAAATACTTTGAAGACAAGAATAAAAAGAAAAAAGAAAAGAAAAAAATCAGCATTGCTGATCGATGCATCAAAAAACTTTAAAAATATGTACTATGTACCCTCTTGGACCTCTCACCTCTGCAAAGGTTTATGGGATGGGGATCTTCTCATATCTCTTCTTTCCAGCCATACTTATTCCTTATAATCTCACATTTACTTTTGATTTTTGTGATTTTTTTTTCCACTTGCATTGTTGAAATCATTGCAGATATTGTTTTCTTGGCTCTGCTTACTTCACTCTGCATCAGCTCATGTAGATATTTTCATGCTAGGAATAAAGGATATAAATTGTAAGGAGCCGGACTAAGTGAGGGGAAATATCATAACAATTAGCAGCTATCCCACAATGCAGCGAGATCCATTCAAGTGAAGGCTGAGTGACCAGTTGGTTAGGGATGCCATAGAGGAGCTCCTTCATCAGCTCTAGGTTGGAACAGATGACCTTAGAGGTCCTTCCCAACCCTGTGGTTCTGTGATTCAAGGACAGCCTGGCGCCCTTGGGAAGGAGACACTCCAAAGGGCAGAGCTGAGGAGGTGCTGACATCAGGGCTGACTCAGATCTCCAGAAAGAAGGGACATTTATTGGAACAGAGTAACGCCCTAATTGTCACAGCAGGCAAAGGAGTAGAGAAGAAAAATTCTTCTGATTATAGAACTTCCTGTCTCTAGCAGAGACTTGGCCTGGTATAGAAGAATAAAAACAAACCTCTGTTCCTCTCTGTGCTTCCCTCTATCACTATACACATACATCTATCTACACAATTTTCCAACTTGTTAAATGGAAGCCAGGGAAGAGCAGGGAGGAAGGGAGTAGAAAGGAGGAGGAAGGGAATGGGTTTGTGACTTGCACTGAAGATATAAGGGGAGGTTGTTATTTCAGGTGTCCTGTGTCACTACTCTTTGGGAGAGCAGGAAATGCCCAATGATTTTCAAATATTCTCTGCTAATAAGAGGCTCTTCCAGCAGGCTATCTCAATGTCGTTTTACTGTTTTCTCCAAAGTCTGAACCAGATGCCCCAAGAATCCATCTGCTGCCTAAAGGAGAGGAGCCTCAAGTTTCAGAAATCGCAGAAGCTGCCCATGGAACAGACTCCCTATAGCATGTGGTAGAGGGAAGAACTCCCTTGAGAATCTTTTCTCCTTGGGATAGCTCAATGATGCAGTGTATAAAACACTGGCCCTGAAGTCAGGAGGGCCTCAGTTCAAATTTGAACTCAGACACTTAACATTGATTAGCTGTGTGACCCTGGGCAAGTCATGGTTAAGTGAGGCAATTAGGGTTAACCAATTGCCTCAGCAAAATAATAATAATAATAATAATAATTTCCCTGCAAATTAAGACAACTGTGAGATACCACTGCACACCTCTCAGATTGGCTAAAATGACAGGAAAAGGTAATGAAGAATGTAGGAGGGGATGTGGGAAAATTGGGACACTAATGCATCGTTGGTGGAGTTGTGAACTGATCCAATAATTCTGTAGAGCAATTGGAAACTATGCCCAAAGGGCTATCAAACTGTGTATACCCTTTGATCCAACAGTGTCTCTACTGGGTCTGTATCCCAAAAAGATCATAAAAAAATGTTTATGGAAGCCCTTTTTGTAGTGGCAAGAAAACAGAAACTGAGTGGATGCCCATCAGTTGGAGAATAACTAAATAAGTTATGGTATATGAATGTTATGGAATATTATTGTTCTATAAGAAATGATGAGCAGGATGATGCCAGAGAGGCCTGGAAAGACTTACATGAATTGATGCTAAGTGAAATGAGTAGAACCAAAAGAACATTGTGCACAGTAACAACAAAACCAATTCCAATAGACTTGTGATAGAGAGAGCCATCTGCATCCAAAGAGAGGACTGTGGGTACTGAATATGAATCATAGCATAGTATTTTCACCTTTTTGTTGTTGTTTGCTTGCTTTTTTCTTTCTCTTTTTTTTCTTTTTGATCTGATTTTTCTTGTACAACCTGATAATTGTGGAAATATGTATAGAAGAATTGCACGTGTTTGACATATATTCAATTACTTGCTATCTAGGGGATGTGGGGGGAAGGAGTGAAGGAGAAAAATTTGGAACACATGGTTTTGCAAGGGTGAATATTGGAAACTATCTTTGCATATATTTTGAAAATAAAAAGCTATTATTAAAAAAGAGAGAGAGAAATCATTTCCCTTCCTTTCTGTATAAATAGAGAACTCAACGGTCTTTTCAGGTTTATCATACATTATTCCTCCTTAGACACTTTCTATTCACCAACCACTCTGGCTGTCCTATATGACTGATATATTCCCTTTTCATCTCTGCTGACAAGTGAATCCTCTTCAAATCTCTGCTTAGGTGCCAGTTGCTACAGGAAACCTTTCCTGATCACCCAATTGCTCTCATCTTCCCCAAAAAGAAATTACTTTGAATTTACCTTTGACATGCTTAAATTTCTGTTCATGTATTCATGCTATTTTCTCTCTAAAAGAATGTCAAAAGCTCCCTGAGGGTAGGAACTATTGTGGAGTTTTTGTGTTTGCATTTTCAGCCCCTAGCATCTGACTGGTATGGAACCATACTTAATGAATATTTGTTAATTGATTGATTGATGAAATGGCATAATCTCCAAAATCCCATTAAGCTGTGATATTCTTTGGTTCTAAAACATTTGCAGGCATGATGTTGAGCTAAAGGTCTCACTAATAATCCCTGAGCCTGTCCTCTGGCTGTTTATAATCTGAGACAGATAAAAAACTCTGAGAATGATGGATCTTATCAGGAATATGTTAACATCTGAACAACATTACAGAGAACTAGAAACTAAATAAGTAGCATACCAAGGAATAGAGTATGTGCAGCTCCATCTTCCAGGCCACAGGTAGACTCTCCTTCAAAGCTGGTTTCTTTCTTTTCCTGAATAAGGATGCTCCTTGCTGCTGCTGAATCTGAATCAGAATCCACTTGGCCCAATCCTGCCTGCCCTGCCAAAGCTGACTTAGACAGGATGCCTGATGGAGACTGCACAGAACACACACAACTGGTGTTCTGATACCTCCAAAGTATAGGCTAATCACCTCTAATTGTTATCAACATCATTATTTTATCTTTTCTTCTAGAGGCAGCTAGACAATGAATGTAGTGGATAGAGTGTCAGGCCTGGAGACAGGAAAACCAGAGTTCAGATCTAGCCTTAGATAGACACTTATCTGGCTGTAGGACCTGAGCAAGTCACTTAAACTCTGCCCCAGTTTTCTCATCTGTAAGATGGGAATAATGATAGAATCTACTTGCTAGAGTTCTTTTGAGGACCAGATGAGATTAGTAATGAGAAAGCAGTTGGTACAATGGCTGGCCCACAGTGAGTGCTATTACTATCATCATTATGAGGGTATGGTTTCCAGTTTGAGAGTAAGTTTCAAGGGTGAGGAAAGCAGTAAGAAGAGACTCAAAGGCAAGAGATAGAAGATTCTGATTACTTTACCCAGAGACTACAAGATGACCAAGATTGTCCAGATTTGATGATATAACCTTGTAATACTAGTATTAGGTTAAAACTATTTCTAGTCATATGAAAGAATGCTCTAAATGCAAATTAAGACAACTCTGAGGGACCATTACACACTTCTCAGATTGGCTAAGGTGACAGGAAAATATAAATATAATGTTGGAAGGGATGTGAGAAAACTGGGACACCAATGCATTGTTGGTGAAGTTGTGAACTGATCCAACCATTCTGGAGAGCAATGTGGAACGATGCCCAAGTTATTATTTCCATTTTACAGATGACATCTTTGAGGAGCATGGATGGTAAAGTGACCTAACTGTAGTTAATAAAGATAATTAACATTTACCTAGTGCTTTAAGGTCACAGAGTCCTTTGAATTCATTATCTCATTTGAGCCTCAAGACAACCTTGTAAGGTACCATCCTTATTATTTTTTACAAATGGGGAAACTGAGGTGTGGGGTAAGTGGTTTGCCCACTCATGGTCACAAATGTGACTCTAGTAACTCTCAGAGGCAGGATTTTGAACCCATGTTGTCCTGAAGTCCTAAATCTAACACTAACTACCAATATTATGTATGCAGTGTCTTCAGCATAAAAAGATGAAACAGTGATAGACTAAGTAACCAATTAATAAATTGCAGATCAAAACCCATGTTTTTCTGGCTCTTGTTCTAATGTTCTCCAGGTAAACAAACATAAGAATCAATTATTGAGTTTGTAGCAGCCCTTTTTATAGTGGCAAGCAACTGGAAAGTGAATGGATGCTCATCAGTTGGGAATGGCCGAATAAGTTATAACATGTGAATATAATGGAATATTATTGTTCTGTAAGAAATGATAAACAAGATGATTTCAGAAAGGCCTAAATAAACTTACATGAACTGATGCTAAGCAAAATGAGTAGAACCAAGAAAACCTTGTATACAGCAACATTATGATGGATTTGGCTCCCTTCAACAATGAGGTGATTCAGACCAACTATAATAGACTTGTGATGGAGAGAGCTATCTGCATCCAAAAAGAGGAATATGGGAACTGAATGTAGATCACAAAAGAGTATTTTCACCTTTTTCATTGTTGTTTGCTTGCTTTTTGTTTTCTTTTTCATTTTTTATTAGATTTTTCTTGTGCAACATGATAAATGTGGAAATATGTATAGAACTGCACATGTTTAGCATATATTGGATTGCTTACTATCTAGGGGAGAGTGTTGGGAGAAAGGGGGGAGAAAAATTTGAAACACAAGGTTTTGCAAGGGTGAAAGCTGAAAATTATCTTTGCACATATTTTGAAAATAGAAGGCTGTTATTAAAAAAAAAAGAAGAATCAATTATTGGGGGGAAGCTAGATAGGGCAATGGTCCTAAAATTTTACCTTTATTTGATTTTTCACTAGGAAATTAAGTCTTCATTTGAACTATCTTTCCTTATAAGATGAAGAAGTCATTCCTCCTCACCTACCCACCCCCGGTCTGTTACACAAATCTAGCTTCTGAGAGGGGTTCAAAATTTCAGCAGATGGACATTCCACCAGTCCTTCCTACTCAGCTTATATTGTGTGAGTGATATCTCTAACAGCAGTGAGGGACTGAAGCCTGAAAGAATCCAGGCCCGATTTCCAACCTCATTAACATTCATCCATACCTGAGCCTGCCTACATTCCTTGCAGGCCCAGGGTCTTTGAGCCTGGGCTCGTTTCCACATCTGGACTTCCCTGAGGCTCTTTCTCCTGGTTCTGCTCATCTGCCTCCTCCCAAAAAGCTTCTGGACTAGGACAAAATGAGAGCTCCTGTGGGTGACAGGGCAGCCAGAGGCCCAGCCCTCCTGGAGCAGCTCTGTGAAACTTTTTGTCTGCTTGTTGTTTCAGGTGTCCTGTATCATGGTCCCATTTGGGACAGGAAGTGTCGTATGTCACTGTGTTTTGTCCTCTTGTAGTCCGATATCAAAGAATCAACCAGGGACTTCCAATGCGATGATCAGGGGCTCTGGGTCTGGTTACTCCTGCCACCACCTGTTAGAACAGCAACTCTAGCCCTGCTGCCAAACCTGGAACAACAAATGCTTTATTAAATAATAACACCGCCAAAAAAAAAGATGTAACTCTGCACTATCCTCGCATTTCAACTCAGGACTCAGCTTTGAAGTATGGCCAGCAAGGGATGAGCCAGTTGGGCTTCCTGGGCGGAAGGAGAGCAAGAGATTTGCATGACACTTTCTTTGGATCCAGGAAATTTAGTTTACTGGAGTCCTTTCCTTCTAGTCAAGAGTTCTGTCCCTCATTAGCCTTGAGAGGCCTCAACCTTAAAGAGAAAACATATCTTTGTCTCTGCTGTTCAAAACAATCTCCTACTGTGATGGAACTCAAAACCTACCAGATTTTTGCTGAGGAGACTGTCTCAAGGCACCAAACTTTAAGAGAGGCACATTTGACATTCCTTTCTCATGTTGGAACCTTCTAGGGAAGCAAGCTGGACAGGTAGGTACTCAGGTATCAACCTTTGAATCAAGGTAAATAGGATAAAGTGGTGAAATAAATTCAAGGTTCCCCACATATTCTTCTGTGGGCTGATACGTATTTTAAAAGAATGTAAACTCTTTGAGGGCAGAAACTAGTTTTGCCTTTCTTTGGATCCATATAGTTCCCAGCACACAGTAAACCCTTAATAAAAACTTCTTGATTGAATGATTGATCGATTTCAGACTTGTGAGTCTGTGAGTGTAATTCCTGACTTTGCTCCCAGCCACAACTTTTGCCTACCTCTAGATTTTGACCTCTGTGTTTCTGACCCTGTCATAGAAACCTGACTCACTCCTTCAGCTTGCACACCACTGGGCCATTACCTTCCCTGGACTGGTTTCTGGCTTCCTGACTTCAAACCCCAAAAGGTTTTCAGCTCTCTTCTGTACATTGTATTAATGCATTAGAATGGAAGTTCCTGGAGGTCAGGAAATGTCTTTTTGCTTGAATTTGTAACCCTCAGTGCATAAGTGCATAATAAATGCTTATTTCTTTCCTTTCTTCCTTCCTTCCTTCCTTCCTTCCTTCCTTCCTTCCTTCCTTCCTT
>JAJPUD010000652.1:66499-93296 GCA_023553655.1 Myrmecobius fasciatus
TTCCTTCCTTCCTTCCTTCCTTCCTTCCTTCCTTCCTTCCTTCCTTCTCTTTCCTTCTTTCCATCTCTCCCTTTCTTCCTTCTTTCCTTTCTTTCTTCTTTCCTTTGCTCTACTCCAAACCTTGAATATGCAGATTTTGTTAAGACTGTCTGGAATGTGTTTGTAAGTTGTTTTCCAATGGCTCAACTTTCCAGTTTTTCCTATGTGTACATCTGATAGCAGGGTTATGCCTGCTAGCAGATATATTTGCTGATCCACTATCAGTGATTCTTGAGCGCTTGTAGAGAATTGGAATAGAGCCAGAGACCTTAGGACAAGGTGTAAAATATTCCGATTTTGGGGGGAGGGGAGGAGAGGGAAAAATACAGAACAGAATCTGAACAAAATGTAGACCAATAAATTTGACTTCTATTTTTTTTTTCTTGCTGAGGCAATTGGGGTTAAGTGACTTGCCCAGGGTCACACAGCTGTTACGTGTCTGAGACCAGATCCGAACTCAGGTCCTCCTGACTTCAGGGCTGGTGCTCTATACACTGCGCCACCTAGCTGCCCCTAAATTTGACTTCTATTCCAGGATGTATCATTAAGAGAATGGCTATTAAGCATGTAGAAAAGAAAACAGTAATCACAAAGAGCCTGCATGGTTATATCATGCCAAACTAACATTAAATATTTTTGACAAGGTAATTAGATTGGGGGATCATGGGATATTGGACATATAAATACTTAGGTTTAGCAAAACATTTAACAAAATCTTTCATTCGATTCTTATCAATAGACTACCAAGAGAATGGGTCAGATGATAGCACGCTGGCCAAATTATAGGGGTGAGGGTCAAACAAGAATTATTAACAGTTCAAAATCAACTTGACCAGAGATGTTCAATTGAGAAACCCCAAAATTTGTATAACATTTTTATCAATTATTTCGATGAAGGCATAGATGTTATACTTATCAAATATGCCCATGGCAATGAGCTTAAATGAATAACTTACATGTGAGCCAATGGAATAATGATCCAAAAGGATCCCAACAGGGTAAAACTTTGAGTCAAATATAATATTAAGAGGAAAAAACTAATATAGATAAATATAAATCTTATATTTGGATTCAAATATCACTTCAAAAAAATAAGATGGAGTTCATCTGAAAAAGATCTGGGAGTTTAAGCTGCAAACTCAGTATAGTTAAGCAGTACAATGTAGCAGCCTCTCTTCACCCTCCCCCCCCAAAAAAAAAGAAAAAATATAAAATCAGACTGTGTTATCAGAGGACTAGTAGGGAAGGAGTCCTGCTATACTCTTCCCTGGTCAGACTAGGTCTGGAGTACTATGCTTAGTTTTGGGAAATTTTAGGAAGGACATTGATAAGCTACAGAGCATCCAGGAAAAGGCAATGGGGATAGGGAAGGGTCTTGGCACCAAGACATATGAGGATGATTTAAGTCTAAAGAGGAGACTACAAGGGAAGAACAGAACTATCTACAAGGATGTGAAGGGAGATTAGCCTTTTGCTGTTTGGTCCCAGAGGGCAAAACTGGGGCCTGTGGAAGGAGGTCTGCTAGGAATCAGATTTAGGATTAATGTAAAGAAAAACTTCTTAAGAATGAGAACTATTCAAAAGAGGAATAGACTGCCTCAGGAAGTGGTTCTACCCTACTCCCTTAAAGTCTTAAGCAAAAGCTGGATGACGTCTTGCAGGGATTGTCTGTGAAGCAGATTCCTATTTAAGTTATAAGATTTGAAGCAGATTCCTATTCAGATTATAAGATTTGGCCTCTGGGGACCTTCCAAAGCTAAGATTCTGAGATTCTTCTTCCTGGGGTACATAGTTGTAGCTTGTACAATGCAGCAGACACAGTAGGTGTTCAGTATTTCAGTTTATTATATCATGTGATCTACAGATCCTGACTCCTTCCCAACATTTTACTCTCTGGAATTTTTGTGCGTGTCTTACTATCAAACACCCAAGCTACAGACTTTTGAGAGTACTTCAGACAGTAAGGAGGTCAAATCAGTCAATACTTTAAAAAATTCATTCGGTATATTCACTGGAAGATCAAATACTGAAGCTGAATCTTAAATATTTCAGCCACAAACTTCCTGGATTAAACCTGAATGCTCTGGGTCTGTTCCTAGCCTCTACTTCTGGGATACCCTCACCCTCCATTTTGGGGGTTCCTTTGGCTGCCATATGGGCAACAGACTGAAATAGAGACCATTCACCTATTCATCCCAGCCATGGCTATGGGAGACATCACTGGCAAGATGGACCAGCATTATCAAGCAGCTCTCTTGTTTTGCAAGAGCTTCTCTCAAGATTGCCCCCCCTGAGACATCAGATGCCAAGGACAAGATGGTGATCATCACTGGATCCTCCTGAAGCTCTTTTTTTTTTTTTTTTTTTTTTTTTTTTTTTTTTTGGTTCAAGGAAGGATCTACAGAAAGGCAGGACACATTGGAACAAACCCGATGTTGAGAAAGAAAAAGGCAAGGAGCAGTTAGTGGTACAATAGAGCACTAGCTCTGAACCCCTCTACTTTAATTCTAGTTCACACAGAAGTAGAGACCCATGCAGAAAAATCCAATAAGTTTTGTTATTAAGGCCATAATAAATTTTAACTTAATTTCTGGAAAGGGCAGCCAAAAGGATCCTCAAATCCTTGGCCCTGAAGCCACCCAATATGGCCAATATAAGATCAGCCCAGGCTTATTATGAGCCCCATTCATTTCCTCAGGAGTGCAGGCAATTGATCCCTGAGGAACGGATTACTGGACTCCTAAGAGAGTGAGCCCTTTCCTCCTATGGCAAATCCCAAAGGATATCCTCTTAGGAATCAGTTGATCCAGGCTTCCTTCTTCACATACAAAAGGCAAACATTGGAGTTTTCCTTATCAGAGTGGAAAGTAATTTAGTAATTCCAAAGTCCCTCAGAAGGGGCTGGCAAAGGCAGTCCCTAAAATTCAGTTAATCTCTTCATGAAACAGCAACAACATCCCTCTCCCCACCCTGGGCCCTTTCTACGGGGCCTTAGGAAAATGTCTGTGGAGAAAAGTAAAGGAAGTCAAAGAGAAGGAAGAGTTCATTACCAAAAAATACACCTGGGTCCCCAGTAAAGAAGCAACCTCAGGTATTACTTTCTGTGTGGAACAACTGTGCAAGAGAAAGAACACCACTTTAAAAGCAGCCAACAGGAAGGAAAGTCATGAATGGGAAAAGGAGATTAGAATTGCATTGAAGAAAATAATATTTTAAAAAATACTCCTTTCTTAAAGTGAAACTGCTCCCCCAGGAATACCTGGCTGGAAGCCTTCCTCCCTCCACAAGCAGGTGGCCCATTTCCTGGGGTCTGTCCACTTCTGGCTTTTGGGCCATCTTTCTTTTCTCTTTTTCTTTTGTGTCTCTCTCCCTCCCCAGGCCTCCTCCACCTTCTGGCTGTTCTGGGGTGCATCCTGGGGATATTTACTAACAGGAAGACAGGAAAGAAAGGGATTGACACAAGTCATTAGGTGACCTAAGCCTCCTGGCAGCCTGCCAGGCCAACCTATTGAAGCTCCCTCTCTCCCTCTGAAAAATCCAACATTTCACTTAAACTAGGTCACTTTCAAGTGTTGCAAATGTCAGCTGCCTGTGCAGGAAGGATACTAGGAAGAGGAGAGGATGGGGGAGGGAAAGTAGAAAGGATGGTCCAGAGAAACCAGAAAGCGAGGTGTGCCCAAGTCAGTTCTAATAGGGAGAACCAATTAATAAAAATTTAATGTGAAAAAAAATTAATAAATAAATGAAATTTAATATGAGCATTTACACCTCAGAAATTAGCAAATACTACACAAACCAGGGCTTTGCTTCATTGTCTAGAAAATGATGAAAAACAATGTTGACAAGATTTTTGTTAATTATTTAATTATTATTATATGTTATAATAAATTAAATTAAATGTTATATTATAACAAAATTAATTTTAGGTAATTATTTAACAAGATTGCTGTCCCTTTCCCTTCTGATTCCAAGGGACAGCAATAAGTTCTTATAGAGTCTCTACGATGTGTCTAGTGAAGCAGCTAGGAGGTGCAGTAGTTAGAGCATTGGACCTGGTGGCAGGAAGACCTAAGTCTAGCTGTATGACCCTGGGAAAGTCACTTAACTCTGGTTGACTCAGTTTCCCTATCTGTAACATGAGCTGGAGAAGGAAATGGCAAACCACTCCAGTATCTTTACCAAGAAAACCCCAAACAGGCTCATGAAGGATCAGACATGACAGAACAATTACTACTTGGCTAACACTGTGCTAAGCATTTTATAAAAATGTTATCTCATTTGAGTTTCACAACCCTGGGAGATATTTTGCAGTTGAGACAATTGTCTAGAATGCTCTTCCTTCTCAAGCTCTTCCTGCCTTCCTTTTTTTTTTTTTTTTTTTTTTTATTTAAATGCATTTAAAGGCTTTTTTATTTTTAGTTCTTTATTTCCTATTTATCTGTATTTTGCTTGCTTTGTATATGTTTATATATATAGACACATGTATATATATATATATATGTTATGTGTGTATATGTGTTCATATGTGTCTGTGTGTATTATATATATGATACATATACATGTATAATTTATCATTATAAAAGACACACATAAAAGTTGTCTCTCTATTAGATTGTAATCTCCTTGTATTTTTACATCTTTGCAGTCTGTTGCCCCTAGCAAGGCTAGAACAGCATTATTCTCCCCATTCTATCCCCCTCCTTTTTTGCACAGGATCTGAACTAGGCACTTTATAGATGTTTATTGACTTAAAATTTGAAACAGAGTTTAAGTGACTAGGCCAGCTATGAGTAGATAGTAAATGGCTAAAGGCATATGTGAACTCGGGTCTTCCTAATTCCAGGACCAGTACTCTTTCTGAGATGCCCACCAGCTGCCCCAAGCTAGGAGGGGATGTAGGTGAGGTGAAACAGGAAGCCAGAGAGACAGACAGATTAACAGACAGCCTTCCTGGAACCTGGAAAAGAAAACAACAGATAAAGAAGGGAATCCAGCAATGATAGTCAAGAAAAACAGCCCCTTCCCACTCTGCTATCCAGCTGCAGGAAATCTACAATTAGAGAAGATTGTAAACTCCCTGAAGGCAGGGATTGTGTCATTTTAAATCTCAGCAGTCTACTGCCCCTAGCAAGACAAGAATAACATTTTTCTGACATCCATGCTTCAAAAATTAAGATTTCAAAACTACAGAGACTCCCTCACCTTTGCAGACTGAAATCCCTACCTGCCTTAGACAACTGGTATAGCCCCCAAAAGTTTCTTCCCTGGAGTCGCCAGACCCCAGCTTCCCACTTAGCTATCTTTTGCCACCATATTTTTCCAGCATTCAAGGTCACTTCTATGCACAACAGAACACTGAAGGAAGACTATGGTCTAACAGCTGAATCTGGAAGGAACCTCAGACTCTGCCTAGTGCCAAGAGTTCTTAACCTGGAATCCATGAACTTGTTCTTTTAAATATTTTTATAACAGTATTTCTATACCATTCTATTTTAATCTTATGTATTTGAATTTATTAATTTAAACATTTTAAGAGGGAATTTCTATACCATTTTTATGACATTCTATTTTAATCCTATGTATTTAAATTTATTAATTTAAAACATTCTAAGAGGGGATTCCAGAGGCTTCACTAGACTGGGTCCATGACAAAAAAAAAAAATCCACAGTTAAGAACCCCATCCAATCCCTTCTTTTTTTTAAGTGAAGGAACTAAGGACCAGGAGGATCTCTTGTTCCTACCTCTACTTTTCTGACAGCTTCTTGAAGGTTTCCTTTGCTGGATCATCACCTATTTCACATCACCCAATTGTATACAGTTGGGGTACAACTGAGTTTGTACCCCAAGACTCTGTCTTGGATCTGATTCTCTTTACCTATGCACCCTTACTTGATGGGGCAGCTGGCTGATAAGACTATTGGGCCTAGAGTCAGAAAGAGTTGAGTTCAAAAAGTCACTTTTAACTCCTATTTACTTCAGTTACCTCATCTACAAAATGAGGATAATAATATCTACTATCCAGGGTTGTTGCAAAGATCAATTAATATAATATTTATAAAGCACTTAGCATAAAAAGCACTTATCCTGGCATGTAGTAGGTGCTTGATAAATGTTTATTCTCTGATTCACATCTCACTTTATTAGGCCATAAGGGTTCAGTGATCATATCTATGCAGATGACTTCTAGACCCTAATTTTGAGCCCCAGTCCCTCTTCTGATTTCCAGTTCCTGACTGTTAACAGCCTATATTTTGTGATCTTGCAGATATCTTGGGCTTACATCCCCAGAAACCTACCCTTTCAAAAACTTTCCTATTCTTGCCAGTGGTACCATCATCCTTTCAGTGGCACAGTGGATGGAGAACTGGATCTGGAATGAGATTATGATTGTTGTGGTTGTTATTCAATAATTTTCAGTTGTGATTGATTCTTTGTGACTCTAAAGTTTTCTTGCCAAAAATACTGAAGTGGCTTGTCATTTCTTTCTCCAGCTCATTTGACAGATGAGAAAGCTGAGGCAGAGTTAAGTGATTTGTCCAGGGTCACACAGCTACTAAGTGTCTGAGAGCACATTTGAACTCAGGTCTTATTAATTCCAAAGCATTCTATCTACTGTACCTAATATTTAAAATAAATTAAAACCTGCCCTAATATTTAAAATAAATTTATTAAAATAAATTAAATTTTAAAATATTTCACAAATTCTAAGTTGAATTGAGTTCAGATAATAACTAAGCTCTTCTATGGGGCATGCTTATAACAATTTTCATTCATAAGTGAAAAATGGGTCAAATTTCAATTTCAATAAATGCCATTATAACCAACGTTCTTGTACAACTCCAGGATTTCTAAGTCCTACATAATGGTGCTGTTATTTCAAGCAATTCTCAAAACAGCAGAATTCCAGTACAACCAAAGAATTTAGATAGTCTCTCAGGGTTCTTTGTAAATTGATTTGACTTTGTATAACCCCTAAGGAACTCAGAGTTCTTCTTATTCTTATCAACTCTCCCAATTCCTCTGTCAGACAGATAAGCACAGAGATACCATTATATCCATTTTACAAAAAGAGCAAGTAGTCCAAAGGCACAAAAAAAAAAAAAAAAAAAAAAGTTGGTTAGGTGCCCTGATCTATAATTAATAGCCACAGCCTTTCCTCTGGATACCAGAAGACCCATAAAAGGAGATTTCCCATATGCATGGAAAATATATTTCTTGAATAGGCGAGCTGATGTGGGGAACTTCCAAAAGTTCTGTTTGGGGGACTCCTATTTAAACTTCTGATATTCTGTTCTTTACAAATGAAGTGATACATAACATAGGAATGTAAAAAGAGAACAAGTGGACAAAAATCAAAAGTGAGAGATAAAATAAAGGAAGGAAAAGTTCTTGAATTTCTACCACCAAGAAGTAACTAGCAAGGAGGCCAGAGGCTTGAGGTTTGACATAGAGTCCATATGTCTGCTTTTTGGTAGCACTTGGTAGTCTTACCTTTGTCTCTTCTCTAGCACATATAATTACAGAAAACTTAAAGGAATAAGAACATTTGACTTTATTTTTTCTCCCTCCCTGAGAATGCTCCTGTACCACATATTTTACTGAACATCTTCTGGAAAGCCTTCCCTGACTGACCCTCTTCCTTTCTTTCTGATCTTATTCCACATCCATATGGCATTTGTGTGGATAATTTAAGTTAAGGTAGCTAGATGTCAGGAAAACCTGAGTTCAAATACAATCTCAGACACTTAATGGCTATGTGACTCTGGGGAAGTGACTTAACTCTATGGCTTCTGGGGAAGTCATCTTTAGTTTTTTCAAATATAAATGGGGATGGTAATTACACCTACTTTCCAAGGGTATTGTGAGTATCAAATGAGATGATATTTGTAAAACACTAAGTGCAGTGCCACATAGCACCCACTTAATAAATGGTTTTGTTTTGTTTTTTCCTTCCCTTCTCTAAATATCCCTTTGAAAAACTACATTATATTAATTGGTCAAAAGGTAGAACAAATTGTGGTATACTATTGTTATAGTACAAGAAATATTACTATGCTATAAGAAATAATGAACTCAATGATCTTGGAAAAATATGCAAAGATTTACATGAAATAATGAAGAGCAAGAGGCACATAACCAAGAGAACATGGTATACAGTAACAGCAATATTGTTTTAAGAACAACTTAAAGTGAATAAGTTACTTTGACTATTATAAATATCCAAATTAGCTAAAGAAAAAAAGATGTATGAGGAAAGACATTATCTGCATCCAGAGAAAAGAACTGATAAATAAATGTGCATATAATAGTTTTATATATTTATATATCTATTTAGGTGTAATGTTAGCCATTTTTAAGACTGAGAAAAGGGGAAGAGGGAAGAAAACAAAGACATTTACGTGATAACTTTATTATTTATTTTAAAGAATAGCAAGTTGTACATAATAGTTATTCAGTTTCATATACAATAATCTTTTTTATTATACTTTGTTATTGAAATGCTTTTTTATTCCATAAATTAAAAATAAAAGTGGAAAAAAAGGAAATCAGATACTAGTCACTGGTGGTTAACTGTGGGAGGAATCACATCAGTTTAAAAGCTGAAACTAATAATATTAAAGAATGTCACCCCAATCTCTCAGGGATATCCCTAGAACTCTGTGGGGTAGATGCAGCCTTTCTTAATCTGGAAAAGTGAGGTCAGAATACTTGTGACTTTTCTACAATGCATGGCAGACTCTCTTTGTGGGGGTTTTTACTCCTTTATCTTTACCTAGCCTCCCACGAAGGCAGGAGAGATGGTGAATGGATCAGAGGAAAGCAAAAGCTACATTCTCCAGAATGCTGTTTGTCAAAGGCATATGTAAAAAAGAACTGAGAACTAGTATTGGTTAAGAAAGGAGAATGCTACAAGATAAAAACAAGCAAGATGCCTAGAAGCCAGGGACAGACTGGCAAACAGCCACAGTGTAGGCAGGGGTTGCAGGACTGGGCAAAGAGAAATTGCAGCTGGCTAGGATATGCATGAGTAGGGCTGATGGACCCAGATTAGACATGTGAAAGCTGAGAAAATGAGGTAAAAAAAAAAGAAAGAAAGAAAAAACTATGAGGAAAAGCCATGTAAATGTCATATTCCTTTACTTAGATGTTAAAAAAAAACTGCATTCAAGAGGAAGGAATTTATTTTCTTACTGGTGTTGTGAGTATGAGCCTTGCTACTGGACTCAAATTTACAGCCTATTTAGGTCTTCATTTTTTTTTCTAATAACTATATTTATATTCAAATTGCTTATTGGTTGCCTTGGTTGCTATCAGATGAGCTAACTCAAAAACCTTAGAAACAAATTAAATGCAGAGGTTCCCAAAGGGACAGAGAGAAATATTCAGACAGAGGAGAGAAAGGGTGAGAGAGAGGATGAAGGAGAGGGAGAGGGAGAGAGAGAAAAAAAGAAGAAAGAGGAAGAAGAAGAAAGAAGTAAGAAGAAAGAGAAAAAGGAAGAAAAAAAGAAAGAAGAGAAGAAGAAAGAAGAAAGAGGAGAAGGAAGAAGAGAGAGAGAGAGAGAGAGAGAGAGAGAGAGAGAGAGAGAGTGCACCTGGCTTTGAGTAGTCCCTACTAGAGAAAAAACAAGTCAGTCTCTGAATGATATAAGGAGACTACTGGGGAGTAGGACTCTCATTTCTTCAGCCAACAGAGGAAGGTGCTTGGTATAAGGGAGGTATAATTCAAAGGGCTCTACTATGGGCAATTATGGTCATTTTGGGAGTGGGAGGGGATATGTGCCCATACCTGCCAAGGAGATCTTTCATACTTAGCTAGAAAATGATATAGATATCAGACAAGAGAAGGGATAAGCAATTATTGTGTAGTGTATGTAGTATTTGTAAAGTATGTGTACTTTACAAATATTATCTCATTTGATCCTCACAATAATCCTAAGACGTATATCCTATTATTGTCCCCATTTTTCAGTTGTAGAAATTGAGGTAGAGGTCAAATGACTTGACCACAGTTATATAGCTACTAAGCGTTTGAATCCAGATTTGAATTCAGATCCAGACCCGGCACTCCAGCTACTGTGCCATGAAACTGCCTAAAAAGAACCTCAAAAACTCAGAAAAACACAGGCAGGTAATAAAGACCCTCCGGTGCCACTTTCAACATTATGACATTATATGTACCCTGAAGACAAAATCTTCCTACGACCCAGTACTCAAATGTTTGACAGCACAGAGGATGTCTAAATGAAGTTTCTAACCACTCTCTAGGGGGGAGAAAAGGAAAATTGTCAGGTTTTTTCCTAAGGATGGAAAGATTGTTACAGAAGGTTGTGATCAAAGGGGGAAGTGACTGGGAAACCTAGGACCATACAAATTATGAGGGCATGAACTAGAAAATGGGTTGGATTCAAGGGATGTAGTAGAGGTAGAAAGGACAAGTGTTAATAACTGTTTATGTGAAATGAGAGAGAATGAAGACTCTAGGATAACACCAATATTTCTAACCTACAAGACTGGAAGAAATTAGATGGTTTGAGAGAGCATAGGTTTGTGAGAATTTTATGGGTCTTCTCCACCCAGACTCACTTCCTACCTGCCAGCTCCAAAGTATAGTGCCTTCATTCCAGCCATCCTCCCCTTTTCCTCCCTTCTAGAATCTTGGACTCCCCTTCTCAGGGAAACCACATTGGGTTCTAAGAAATTAGTTTTCATCCTATTTTTGCCAGGAACCAATCCTTCATTCCACTTTCCCATCTCCAGATTATGCTGCTGGGCCACCTTCTCTAGATTTTAACTGGCTCGCCTTTATGTGTCCTCTTCATCCACAAAGATGTAAGGTCCTTGAGAGCAGAACCCATCTTGCTTGCTTGTATTTACATCCCTAGGACTTCAAACAGTGCCTGCATATAATAAGCACGGAATAAGTGTTTTATCTATCTATATGTGAACTTACAGAATCCTATGAAGCAGTGATGGTTAAAATTGAAGAGTTAGCATGTCCTGTCATAATGGAGAGTGTATGCCAAGGGACAGTTACAGTCTAGCTGCTTTTTTTTTAAATCTCATTTTCCCCCAATTACATGATGAAAAAACGATTTTTAGCATTCATTTTTATAAAATTTTGAGTGCAAAATTTTTCCTCCCCTTCCTATTTCCTAAAATGGTATTTGATATGTTATATATGTGTGATTATGTAAAACATACTCCATATTAGACTAGTTGCTTTATGAAGAAAATCTGAATCATATATTGAAGTATCTACAGGCATTCACTAAGGAATTGATGCTCTGAGGACTGAGAAAGAGCTACTGATTTTCTGAGTATGTTATGAGCTAAGCAGGATGGTGGAGTGGATTGAAAGCTGGTATTGGAATCAGAAAGACATGAATTCAGCCCCAGATTGGTTGTGTAACCTTGGAAAAATCACCCAACCTCTCAGTGCCCCCAGGCAATTAAAAGTATATATTGCATAACTGATAAAAATCATTTTTGGTAAAGAGAACTTCCTCACGAGAAGTTGAGGCAATAAATGACAAGGCACAGTTCAAAATACAAAATATTGTATTTTCAGTTTCCAAAGGAAATTGTAGGTGTCACTGAGAAGCAAAGGTCCCAGTAAGGAGGTAGTACCAAGTTGGGCAATTCCCTCCTTCAGAATACCTACATCTTTCTTTCTACCTTCCTACTGAAGCCTCCTTTCCTTTGTTCTCTCCTGGCTTGACAATGTCAACACACCTGGCTTCAATCTCCCTCCTATCCCTCTTAGAAGGAACTCAGCATACCTGTCCCACTCTAACTCTTAGAGCCATTCCTACCTTCCTGGTAGTGATGGGTCCTATAGGACCATTATTTCAAGATACTCTAAAGCCCGGTTTCTTAAACTGATTTGTGATCCCATATGGGGGTCTTATAACTGAATGTGAGGGTCACGAAATTATGATTATCAGTGTTTGATTTTTGTACCTATTTTATATACTTACATACCTAAGGTCACATAAAAATTTCTCAGGAAAAAGGAGTCACAGGTGGAATAAGTTTAAGATGCCCTACTCTAAAGGACTCCTGCACTTTTCCATCTTCCATGTAGTTGACTGAATACTACCACATATATTGAGTGTACCACAATTAGAGTGTGAACCCTTTGAGAAAAGAGATTATTTTATTTTTCTATTTGTAGCCCCAGCATTTTGCACAAGGCTTGACATACAGAAAGAGAATGTAAAGAAATAGAAAGAGAAATCCCATTTAAAATAACTATTGATAATATAAAATATTTGGGAATCTATCTGCCAAGGAAAAGTCAGGAACTATATGAACACAACTACAGAAAAGCCTGAAAAGACTTACATGAACTGATCCTGAGTGAAGTAAGCAGAACCAAGAGAACTTTGTCCACAGTAACAAGAAGATTATATGATGATCAACTGTGAGTGACTTGACTCTTTTCAAAAATGAGGTGATTCAAGGCAACTCCAATAGACTTGGGATAGAAAATGCCAGTCACATTCAGAGAGAGAACTATGGAGATTGAATGTACATTAAAGCATAGTATTTTCACCTATTTGTTGTTATTGTTTGCTTGTTTTTTTTTCTTTCTCATGTTTTTTCCCTTTTGCTCATGCTTGTGCAGCATGATGAATATGGACATACATTTAGAAGAATTACATATGTTTAGCCTATATCAGATTGCTTGCTGGAGAGAGGGAGAAAAATTTGGAACACAAGATTTTGCAAAGGTGAATGTTGAAAACTATCTTTGCATGTATTTGGAAAAATAAAATACTATTAAAAAATAAGAATAAAAGAGGCATTCAAAAGATACCTCTGACTAATAGACAATATCAGCTACATACATTGCTACAAAAAACTATTGTCTCCCTCAGGTTCCTTACAGAACATAATTGTTTCCTGTATGACTTTGGGTAAGTCACTTACCTAGAAAAAACTTTAGTGCCCTCATCTATAAAATAATGGTGTCTGACTAGGTAAATTCGAGTGTCCCTTCTAGCTCTAATATTTGTAACTATGATGGGCATACCTACATGCAAGGTCCCTACATACCTAGTGCAAGATAGACTCAACACAGCATCTCTTCACAGATGCTGAAGAGCAGGAGCATATATATACTCCTATTCCTTTACCTCTAGATGGATGACTGCCTTCCTCCTGTATTTATAAGTCTGGACTCCAGAAAACTGGGGTCAATTAAACATAAATCTTAAACTCATTCCATGGCTAGTTTATATAAAGTGCCTTTATCATCTCCCATGGGCAGCTGGGTGACCTAGTAGATAAAAAGTCTTGCCTAAAGTCAGGATGATTCATCTTCATGAGTTCAGTTCCAACCTCACTTAATAACTGTGTGGCCCTGGGCAAGGCACTTAACCCTATGGCCTCAGTTTCCTTATCTGTCAAATGAGCTGGAGAAGGAAATGGAAAAACACTTCAGTATCTTTGCCAAGAAAAAAAAAACTGAAATAGGGTCATGAAGAGTCAGACATGACTGAAATGACTGAAGAACTACAACAAGTTATCATTTCCTAAAAGCATAACTAGACAATCTGGGAATGGTAGCCAGAGAACAAAAGAGTGACCCCATCAGCTTTGTCTTTTCACTTCAGAGATAAAAGTCAAAGAAAGAGCAACCAAGTAAAATTCTCTTTAAGATAGCACTCCTTTAGAAGGCAGACTGTCACCTAGGAAGCCTTTTCAGTGAGCAGTGAAGATAACCTGATGGCTGTGAGTCCCCACAGAGCTAACTCAAGGTCCCTTGGAACAGAGACAGGTTGTTGGCTGTGGAGCTCCAGACAAGTATATTGAGGGTCTCAGATCTCACCCCTCCATTATTTTCTGTTCATTACACAGAAAGACTTGGAGGTCATGCTTTCAGAACCTTGTCCCTTCCCCACTATCCACCTCTAAATCAGAGTTCTCCCCATCCCAGCATTGACTCATTTTATCTACTGGCTCTGTTCCCATCTCCATTAGATCCCAGCCATTTGAATTCAGCACACTGACATCCAATTCTGCCTGAAACTCTACTGACTCCCCATTCCCTCTCTGTATTTTGGATTATAGTCTGATAAGATTTAGAAAGTGCCCTGGTTTGGAATCTTTTAAAGGGCTTTGTAAAGAAACGAATTTCCATATGTGTGACCCAGTAACTTTCTCCTTTCTACTGAGAGAAGCACTTTTCTTCCTCATCAGTGACTCTAATTGTATTTTCTAATTGCCTAATTTCATATAGTACCTTTCTATTTTACCCTTACTAAGAGAGAAAGAGAGAGAGACAAAGAGAAAGAGAGAGAGAGAGAGAGAGAGAGAGAGAGAGAGAGAGAGAGAGAGAGAGAGAGAGAGAGAGAACTTTCCTACAGCAGAAGACTGAATGTGGTATCATCCATTTATCAATCACCTATTAGCTGGTAACAACTCTTTTTTGTTGTTATTTTTAGTTATTGTTTTTCTCTTATTAATCATTTATTGCTGTTGTTAAGTCATTTCAATCTGATTCTTTGTGATCCCATTTGGGGTTTTCTTGGCAAATATCCTAGAATGGTTTGCCATTTCTCACTTTACAGATGAGGAAACTGAGGCAAACAGTATTAAGTGATTTGCTCAACATTACACAGCTAATAAGTGTCTGAGACTAGATTTGAACTCAGGAAGGTGAGTTTTCTTGACTTCTGATCCAACACCACTTAGCTTTCCCTTACTAATAATAGCTAGCAGTTATATAATGCTTTAAGGTTTGCAAAGCACTTTATAAATATTATCTCATTTTGTATTCAAAACAACTCTGGGAGGTAGATACCATTATTATTTCCATTTTACAATGAAGAAACAAAAGAAGAAAATGAAGACCTGCTTAAGGTCACACACACACACAGCTTAGTGTCTGAGGCCAGATCTGAAGTCAGTGTTCTCAATTCCAGATCCAGCATTCTATACAGTGCTTCTTATCTGCCTGTTATGTTTTGGGGTAGTTTTTGTTTTTGGCTTCAATTCTGTTTATGTCTTGTTTTTACAAATGAACCCTAGGTTCTTTGAAGATAAACATCATGCCTTCTACTTCTTTATCTTCCCCACAGTACCATAGATGAAGCTTTGCCTAGAGTAGGTGTTCCATCCGTGACTGTTTATTCATAGTTGAGTTTCCAAATTTCCCCATTTTTGTGACATCTAACAGTACAATGCATGCATATCTGTTGCACTGACTAAAATGGTAATCAATTGCTCTAAAAGAGAAATTTGTGTCATTTTAAGGTAGCTAACTATTGGGGATGGAATTAGGCACATGAAAAAAAAATTTAATTGAATATGTTTAACTCAAACCATAGCCACATTTATGTCACTCCAGATGTGCTGGAGACAGAAGTCACCCCATGAGTCATCCATGGAACTGAGCTGAGCTCCTCTTGCCATTTCTGGGGACACATGCTCAATACTGAGGGATTTGAGCATGATACAGCAATTTCCTAGTCTCTGTGATGATAGGAAGAAGAACTGCTTTAAAAATGTCTAATGAGCCAATAAAAGTAGTCTGCTTAGTAGACCTTAAAAAGAATAACTCCATCACTCTCTCTCTGTTGCTCTCTCTTAGCTTCCAAGAATGTGAGGACTCTGGAAAGATCTTGCTTGCTCTTCTCCCATGAGTGGGTAAGGAGCTCTCCCACCCTAGCAGCTGCAAAGGCTACTGCCAAGGTGAGCCTGAGTCTGGACCTCAGGTCACTGGTTATGTCTTCTGTTTTGTTTCTTTTTCTTTGTATGAGTGATCCTGAAGTGAGCATTTGCAGTCTTGGAGTCAACCTTGTAACTCAAGAGGATGGAGGTATCTGGGTCCCTCAGTTGGAACTGATTAGCAGGACGAGGAGTTTTATCAACCAGACCTTCCTCAAAGAAGTCTGCCACCAAGGATGAGCCCAAGCCATGCCCCAGCTTACTAGGAGATATGAGCCATGAGGAAGGTGTTCAGATAGTGCAAGGTGAAATGGCTGTTCGGTAGAGCCATTCATATTTTAATGTTTTTAGCATCAGCCTCCCGAAGTACATAAGAGGAATATTGAATACTGTTTCCTGTTTTAAATCTTATTGATGAATAATTACGAGTCTTTTGTGTTTTAAGAATTTATTTATGTGGAGGAAATAAACAGCCATCCTATACCTGTTTACATTGTATTCTAAATATCTTTCTGATAATCAATTGGGGAAAGCTCAGACATGAGCCAAACAAGTTTTTAAGTGATTTTCCCCTGTTTCACTGCAGAGTGGGAATATAATGAGCCAGAAACAGCAAGACAGAGACTGACCTCTTTTTAATTTCATGTCCCCTGAAATTAAGCTCTTTGGAGCCCAGAGCCCCTTGGAAAAGAACATCTCTAGCCCCCTTGTGTCAGGGTCAATCTATTGGTATACATACATGATCTTATTCAATCTTCATAATAATCCTGCAAAAATAGGTGCTGGTAAATGTTTAACAATTACTCTCTAAAAGAAAAATATATATATTAATGGCACACTTTAAGCTTTTCTCCATCACTGTCTTGAATCAACAAAATAATGAATAAAGCTCAGACTCTGTAGAGTTTGCACTTGCAAGGTACAAATGCTCACATTGATCATTTAATAATTGGCTAGAGAGCCCTGTGAGCCTTTTCTAGAGCAATCCCTTCATAGAGAGACTTTAAGCGCAAGCCAGATGACTAGTAGTCAGTCTCTATGATCCTCCCCTATAATACTCCATCTTCCAAATCTTTGCCTTTGCATTAACCAGCCCCCATGCCTGGAATGTACTTCCTTTGCATGTTTGCATTTTAGAAACTCTCTCTTCCTTCAAAACACAGCTTAAGCATCATTTATCTGAAGTCTTTTCAGACATTTCATCCAACTGCTAGTTTTCTCCCTCCCAAACCATCCTCTATGAACTATTATGTATTTACTCATATTTATTCTATATATTGCATACATATTTATGAATCTGCCTTCCTCATTAGAATGTAAGCCCTTGACAAATAAGTATTATTTCATTCTTTCTATTTGTAATCTTACTATTTAGTGCAGTGCCTGGCACATAGTAAATACTTAATAAATATTTGCTGACTAATGTTGACATTGACTCATTCATGATTATTTTTAGGTGATTTATCATTTAGTTCCATGTGTTTAATAGTGGTTCTTCTCTTCCTTTTCCTTTTCTCCTCTTCCTCTTCTTCCTTCTTTCTCTTCTTCTTCTTCCTCTCTTTAATCTCCCAGTATTCCATTACCTAAGGGTGATGGACATTTTTTATTATTGTTTTATCCTTGAAATACTTATTCTAGTCTAGTTCAAGGAATACTTCGTTCTCTCCAATAACCTGGTGAGTAAAGAAAACTCTCTCCAGACCTTACACTTTCTCATCAGAAGAGTGACCAACTTGTATTTCATTTATTCATAGCAACTACCACAGAGATACAAATGCATATACTTTCTACCAATAATTACAAAAAACCTCCTGTCTTCCACACTGGCTAGAAAAAAGAGCTTCTGTTCTCTGTCCTTTTTGATAGTCCCAGAAGATTGAACGGCTATAGCAAACTGCTTGTGGGTTCATGTAGTTATCTCTACTTCTTGGTGACTAAACTCATCTGGTGGCCAAACTTTTTTGTAATGAATCTTCACACTTAGTTATGTTTGTTGGATAATCAACAAACATTTATTAAGCCTATGTGACACAAACTATGCTAAGTGTTAGGGACACAAATAAAAGCAAAAGAAAAAAAAGCCCCCTATCCTCAAGAAGCTCATTCCAGCTGGGGAGACAACATGTTAATAACAACTAGATTATATTCCAGATACATACATAGTAGTAGGGAAAGAATATAAAAGGGAAGTCATTAGCAGCTGAAGGAACTAGGAAAAGCATCCTCAGAAACCAGGGGATTTAGAAGGGAAAAGTGAGAAAACAGAGTATTTCTAGACAAGGAAGATGGCCAATTCAAACACAAAGGTAGGAGATGAAGTATCCTGCTCAAGAAACTACAAGTGGGCTAATGTAGCTGGATTGTAGAATGGGTAGAAGGTAGAAAAGTATAAAAATTCTAGAAAGGGACCGGGTTATGACAAGTTTGCAATAGACTTTAAGTTGGAGGTAACAATAAGGCCAATAATGGGAAAAGGGGTGACATAGACCAACATTTCATAACAATTACTTTGACAGCTGAGGGGAAGATGGATTGGATATAATTGAAGTAGGGAAAACAAGTAGAATACTATTACAAAAGATCTCAGCTACTAGGAGAAGAACCTACTATTCAAGAAAAACTGCTGAGAAAATTAGAAAACAATCTGGCGGAAATTGGAAATAGAATATCATATTATGCTATATGCCAGTATAAACTCTTAATCAGGAAATTATTTGGATGGCATTATAATCAAATTAGAGGAGTGAGGGGAAAAATTAGTTTTCAGATCTATGGATAGGGGAACAGATTATGACCAAACAATTGATACAGAGAATCAAAGAAGATAAAATTAATAATTTTGATTATATAAAACCTAAAAATTTTTTGTACAAATAAAACTAACACAGCTAAAACTAGAAGGAAAGCAAATAATTGAGGAGGGATAGAAATCTTTTTAGCAAGAGTCTCTAATAAAAGTCTCTTTGTTCAAGATACATGAGAAATTGACTAAAATTTATAAAAACAAAAATCATCCTTAGATGATAAATGGTCAAAAGATAGGTACATGCAGTTTTCTAAGAAAGAATCTGAGATATTAATAACCTTGATAAAATGCTCCAAATCACTAATAATTAGAGAAATACAAATTAAAGCAACTCTAATTCCACCTAACTCCAATAGTCTAGAAAAGTTGACCAAAAATAAAAACTGCAACTGTTTTGTGGGCATTGAGAAAAATTATATTAGTTCTCTCTTGGTGGGGCTATGAATTGGTCCAGACATTCTATAAAGCAATTTGGATCTATGACCCCAAAATTTTTAACATTACTAGCCCTGTAGTTTGAAGAGATAAAAGAAAGATGAAAATGACCTATAAATAAAATATATGTATATATTTATAGCACCTCTTGTTTGCAGAGGCAGAGAACTAGAAACTAAAGGAGTATCCATCAATTTGGGAATGCTTTAATGAATTGTATACATGAATATAGTGTGTAATTATGCTATTATATAAAAAATTATGATGAAGATACAGTTTGAAAAACCTGAAAAGATTAATGTAGAATGAAATGAGTAAAACCAAAAATGCAATTTACACATAACAATGACATTATGAAAACAAATAACTTTGAAAGACCAAAGAGTGCTGATTAATACAATATACTACCCACTCCCTGACAAAGCAGCTATGGACTCAGGTTGAAGAATGAGATATATTTTTTTGGATATAGACTATACAACTGACTATGCATCTTTGTTATAAAGGTTTTTATTTTATTTTTTGTTTCCAATGGTGTAGGAAGGGATCAAAAGAATAGAGAGGAGAATTTTGTTCATTGCGGGGGAAAAAAATTTAATTTAAAATGAGGTTATGTGATAATGTTCTAAAATGTGTATAGCATCTTTCATTGTGATGGCAAAGAGCTGAAAACTGCAGGGATGCCCATGAATTGGGGAATAGCTTAACAAATTATAGTATATCATTGTGATGAAATATTACTGTGCTGTAAGAAATGATGAGTTCAACAGTTTTAGAAAAACATGGAAAGACTTGCATAAAATAATGAAGACTGTAATGAGCAGAACCAAGAGAACATTGTCTACATTAAAAGCAAGATTATTTTACGAATGACTTTGAGTGAATAAGTTGTTTTATCTATTATAAGTATTTAAATTAGCTAGAAATGACATGTGAACAAAGATACTATCTGCATCCAGAAAAAGAATTGATAAATATGAGTATGTATAAAATAATTTTACATTTTTTGTGTCTAACAATAACTATCTCTAAGGTGGAGTGAAGGGGAAAAAAAGAAATTCACTTGATAATTTTGTATATTTAAAAGGAATAGCAAGTTGTGCTACTGACAGTCATCTTTTTAATTGTACTGTTATGGAAATGCTTGTTTTATTCCATAAATTAAAAATAAAATTAAAAAATAAATGTTTATTGACTGAAAAAAAAATTTAAATATGTTCTTTTGTACAAAAATACTTATAGCAAGTCTAAGAATTGGAAATTGAAGTGATGCCCAGCAGTTGGGGAATGGCTGAACAATTTGTGGTAAATGATTATAACGGAATATTATTGTGCTGTTAAAAAAAATGTCAAGAAAGATAATTTCAGAAAAATCTGGGAAGACAAATGAAATGATGCAAAGCAAAACCAGGAGAACATTGTACATAGTAACAGAAATATTGTACAATGAACAACTGTGACTGATTTAGCCATTCTCAGCAATACAATGATCCAAGATAACCCCAAAGGACTCATTATAAAAATGTTATCCACTTCCAGAGAAAAAATTGATGTGTCTAAATACAGACTGAAAGATACTATTTTTCACTTTCTTCCTTTTTGTTTCTTCCTTTCCTTTAGTTTTCTTCCACAAAAATGACATGATTGCATATGTATAATCTATATCTGATTGTTTACCATCTTGGGGGGAGGGGAGAGAGGAGAGAGAATTTGGAACGTAAAACTTTTTTAATGAATGTTAAATTGTAACGGAGAAAATACAGATTTTTTTAAAAGTCTTTGCAGTAATATAGACCAGAGATGATGAAAATCTTAAGTAGTTTTGTGGCTGTATGAGTGGAGAGAAGAGAATATATAAATATATATATATATAAGATTTTGGCAATGGATAGCACCAAGATCATTGATCTGAGTGACTAGGAAGTTACCATTAAAAGTAAAGGGAAGTTTGGAAAGGAAGAGGGTTTGAGGGAAAAGATGAACTTTATTTTGAACATGTTTATGCATGTTGATAGCTCAGAAGAGAGACTAAGTCTGGATGTATAAGTCTTGGAACCATCTCCACAAAGATAATTATGCCCATAAGAGACAATAAGATCACAAAGTTATATAGTATAGAGTAAAAAGAGAATGGGCCCCAAGATAGTGTTGGGAGGGTGATACCCTCAAATGGAAGATAGGAAATACAAATTCCAGGCCAAACCCTGTACCTAAAGCTTTTTTATCTTGGTGAAAACCTGCCAGAACTTGTACTCCAATAGTTTAGTCTTCAAGGATTTAGGGAAATCCTTTAGTAATATATGAATACAAAAACCTAATCCTAGCTACCAGAATTTCCAGCTTCCCTGAGTTCACCTCTCTTTCTTCCATTTGCATGAACAATAGTCCAGCATTGGAGCTGCTTCCGACTAAAGTAGCTATTGGGTAAATGATGTAGTAATTATAGATTTTTCAGTATCCTACAAATATAGTTGCCAGCTTATCCAAATCTTCCCTCCAGTCTTTCCATTCTTCCTGGTGAAGTAGAAATGGAACATCTGCTAGTATTGAGCAACAAAAGCCTGCCAAGAGAATGGACAGACATACCTCATGTGCTGTGTCCCTGACAGACTGTCCTCCTATAATTATGTCATTAAAACATCAAAGCAAACACCACTAGAATGTGTTTTAATCACTTGAAATGTAAATAAGACCGTACTAGGCTGACTAGGATCCAAGCTAACCCTGGAGCACTTGTGGTATTAATTCTTCTGAGTAGGAGTCCACTTATTATCTCTACTCATAAACACTACATTTGTGCCATGTATTATTGGTGGGTGATCTTGGTTAAGTCATTATATTGGCAAAGTTTTCCTGTATCACTTGTATCTCTCTGCTTCTCAGGGATGAGAATGAAATGTGATCATAGGATTGAAAAAGCTCTGAATTTTAAGAAGATACACCACTAGAGCATTATTATCACAATAATAAATAATTCAGATGAAACTTTAATAAGTTCATTATAGCAGCATTGGTCTTACTCACAAATCAATCATTGACTAACTTCTAGAATGCAATTTCAAATTAATGTTAGATAAGTATCTAAATCATTTATAATCTCTAACTCAGAGATCTCACCACGGGGTAAAGACCCCCAAAAAGATTAAAGACAGAAAGTTCTATATATACCAAAATATTAAAAGTATTACATGTTTGTGGCAGTTCTTTAAAAAATTGGAAATAATTCTGGAGAGCAATTTGGAACCATGCCCAAAGGCTCTAATATTATGCATATCCTTTGATCCAGCAGGATCTCTATTGGGTCTGTATCCCAAAGAAATCATAAAAGAGGGAAAAGGACCCACATACATGCAAAAATAGCAGTCCTTTTTGTGATGGCAAAGAACTGGAAAAGAAGTGGATGCTCATCAATTGGGAAATGGCTGGATAAGTTATAGTATTTGAATGTAAGGGAATATTATTGCTCTATAAGAAATGATAAGCAGACTGACTTCAGAAAAGCCGAAAAAAATTTACATGAACTGATGTTAAGTGAAGCGAATAGAATCAGGAAAATATTGTGCATAACAACAGCAAGATTGAACGATGATCAACTTTGATAGACTGAGCTCTTCTCAGCAATTCAATGATCAAAGCAATTCCAGTAAACTTTGAATGGAAAATGCCATCTGCACGCAGAGAGAGAACTATAGAGACTGAATGCAGATGAAAACATATTATTTTTCCCATGGTTTTGTTTTGTCGCGCTTTTTCCCTTTTGTTCTGATTTTTCTTTCCCAACGTAACTCATATGGAAACATGTTTAAAATGAATGTACATGTATAATCTATGTCAGATTGCTTCCTAGCATGGGGAGGGGGAAGTAAAGGACAGATGGGAAAAAACTGGAATTCAAAATATTACCAAAATTAATGTGAAAAACCATCTTTATGGTAATGATAAATGTTGGAGGGAATGTGGGAAAACTAGGACATTAATGCATTGTTGGTGGAGTTGTGAAATGATTCAAGTATTCTGGAGAACGATTTGGATCTATGACCAAAGGGTTATAAACTTCATACACTTTGATCCAGCAGAACCATTACTGGGTCTGTATCCCACAAAGATCATAAAAGAGGGAAAAGGACCCCACATATACAAAAATGTTTATAATAGACCTTTTTTAATAGTGTCAAGGAACTGGAAACTGAGTGGATTCCCATCAGTTGGGGAATGGCTGAATAAGTTATGGTATATGAATGTTATGGAATATTATCATTCTGTAAGAAACAATCAGTAGGATAATTTCAGAGAGGCCCAGAAAGACTTAATGAACTGAAGCTAAGTAAAGTGAGTAGAACTAAGAGAACATTGTACACAGCAACAACAAAATTATATGATGATCAATTCTGATGTACATGGATGGCTCTTTTAAACAATGAGGTGATCCAGGCCAATTTCAATAGACTTGACATGGGAAATGCTATCCACATTCAGAGAGAGGACTATGGAAATTGATCATGGATTGAAAGCACGATTATTTTCACCTTGTTTGTTTATTTTTCTTTCTCATTTTTTTTTCTTTTTGGTCATATTTTTCTTGCACAATATAACAAATATGTTTAAAAGAATTGCACATATTTAACATATATCATATTACTTGCTGTCTTGCTGAGGGGGAGAGATGAGAGGGAGAAAAAAAATTGGAACACAAAGTCTTACAAAAAGTAAATGTTGAAAACTATCCTTACATGTATTTGGAACAATAAAATACTATTGAATTTTTTTAAAAAAGAGAACTATCTTTACATGTAATTGGAAAAATAATATATTATTAAAATGTTTTTAAAAGAACTGATAGATCTAAATGCAAATTTTAAAAAAAAAAAAACCTGAAACTAAAGTAGTTTGATTGAATGGATGAACAAATTGTGGTATTTATATACAAAGGATATTATTGTATCCAAAAAAAACCATATAAGAAAAACATGGGAAGATTTTTATGAACTGACAGAGTAATGTAAGCAGAACCATTCTATACAGAATGACTATAGTAATATTTAAAAAAAATTTCTAAAAGGAAGCTTATCTTTGAGTAATTATAATGACCAGTCTCAGAGAATAAGATGATGAAACCTACTATTCTCCTTTAATCAGAGAAGTGAAAGACTCCATAGGCAGGACATTTTATTCATCAACAGGCATGGATATTGTAAAGACTGGTTTAACTTCACTGTTTTTCTTTGTTGTAAGGCAAAATTCAATGATGGGGGTATAGAAGCAAGAACAGAACTATATCCAAAAATGACTGGTTTTAGCATTAATGCTTTTTTTTCAAAAAGATAAAAAAAATCATCTCTGAATCTAAATCTGATCTATTTTGAAGTATTACTATGGAATGATAATTACTGGGCATTCTTAAGTCCCAGGCTATTCCCACCAATCAAACAATACAACATTAAGCATTTTAGTTAGCATTAGGAATACAAATACAAAAATAAAACAGTCCCCTGAAAGGGCTTACATTCTACTGGAGAGACACAACATGTTCTCAAAAAAGTAGATTGAAAAGCCTTCAAATATGGATCCAGAGATGAACTCTATGTCTGTGATTGGAGTTTAACTCAATTTGGAAAGGTTCATCAATAGAAAATTGGTCACCAGAAAATAAATATTTTAAAATTATAGTGATTATTTCCTAAGGCACGAAGGGGTTGTAATCTGTTCTCAAGTAGAAAGAATTGACACAATAAAACCAAAGACCTCGTGGTCCACAACAAAGAAATAACCTAGTGATCACAAATTTTTAGATATATTATCTTCAGGACTGTCACCAAAAAAAAAACATGATCACTGGGTCATAGATTTAGGTTGTTGAATTGGCCTATAGGGATTGATTAAATGAATTTATGCCTAGATCTGCCTTTTCTTCTTTGTGTGAATTTCCCTATGTAAGGGACTGAGTATCGATCTCAAGGAGCATGTGTCCAATCTTAGAGGAGATTTTGTGAGCTCAAGAAGTCCAGAGGTCCTGAGTCAGTCAATTGAGGGAAGCTGGCAGCTGGGTGAGTTTCTTCATTTGATAAGATGACCAGCTACAAGAGAATTAGTCAAAATCTGGCCAGCAGACATGCACTGTGGTTTGGGCAGTGCAGAACCAAAATGAAATGAAAAATCATTATCAGCAGTCCTAAAATCACTTTATGCTTCAATAGGGTTTGAGTCTCAAACTTAGAGAGTATATTAAGTTACTGGGTCCTCTTTTAAATTATTCTGTCAATGCACACTGCAAATCTTTTATGTTTACTATTTCTTTTGTACTTAGGAGGGGAAAGTGTATGCCCCATACCTGACTCATATTGTGCATCAAGTATCTTTTTTAGGCACACTCTTCCTGTTTTAGGACAACCCTAAACATGAGCTCAAACCTAAACATTAAGCAATTTTTTCCTGGAGCACTGGAAAAGGGGACTTAACAAACTAAAAAAGTATGAAAAATGAGAGCTTAGCCCCACTGCCATTAAAAGGCTAGGTCCCCTCCCCACACCTGAACCCCATCCAACCACATTGATGGGTTAGAAGAGTCCCTTAGGGAGAAGAAGTTGGTACAGTATCCCATTCCCTGGGTTCAGAAACAGATTCTTAATGTTAGAATAATATAGTAGCACTTTTAAATAGTAGCAAAGAATTGAAAACACAGTATATATTGGTTGGGGAATGTCTAAACAAATTGTAGTATCCAAATAAAATATTGCTTTACCATAACAAAAATGAATAGGAAGATTAGAAACATCATAGGAAGACATGTGAACTGATGCAAAATGATACAAATAGGAGGAAAATAATATACACAGTGACTACAACAATGTAAACGAAAAGATCACAAAAAAACCACCAAAAATTCTGAATGCTAATTAAATATAATGACCAAGATTAGCCCCAAAGAACTGATAGGAAAATTCATTCTTTCTTTGGAGAGATGGGGAGAGAGGGCAGACTATGGATATATGGAATTTTTAATAGATATTCAGACTCCATTGATGTGTTATCTCATTTGTACAACTGTTTCCCCCTTCCCTTATTTCTTCTTTCTTTTTTTATTCATATTACATGTAACAGATGGCTCTTTGGAAAGAGGTAAAGGAAAGGATATTCTTGGAAATAAAGGTAATTAATTTTTAAATAAAAGCAAGTGATGGGTAAGGATTCAAATCAAGTTCCTTGACAAAAAAAGTAAAAAAAAAAAAAAAAAAAAAAAGTTCTTTCCACTGCACCAGGCTGCAGTTCCCTACTTTCGTACAATGGAATTCATAGTCCATATAAATACACTGGCTTTATGTAGCTGTCCCTCAGTTTCCATACTTGCTTTTGTTCCACTACATAGAACAGATTCTTCCAATTATGACGTTGGGGTTAGGGCAACCCACAAATCTAATGTATCATTTGGGATTTTCAATGTATGGAGCTGTTGTGTTTGGGGAGTGGTCACCATCTGGCTCCCAAAAAATCCAAAACCAAGTAGTCACATGCAGTGGTATCATAGGCTCTTACTGAACTTGCTTGTGTCTGTGTAAACTTTTATTAGTTTTATATTACAACAATGATGTCAAAAATGTTTATGTCTTGTCATTTTGGTCTTACTGTTTTTAAATTAGTAGCAACAACAGAAGATACGTAAGATTTAAATCTTGGAAAATAATATAAGCAATAATCACAGCAATGGAGAAACAGACAGACAGACAGAGACAGAGAGAGAGACAGAGACAGACAGAGAGAAGAGGAATGGAAGGAAGACGGAAGGAAGGAAGGAAGGAAGGAAGGAAGGAAGGAAGGAAGGAAGGAAGGAAGGAAGGAAGGAAGGA
>JAJPUD010000652.1:93396-124514 GCA_023553655.1 Myrmecobius fasciatus
AGGTAGGAAGGAAGGAAGGAAGGAAGGAAGGAAGGAAGGAAGGAAGGAAGGAAGGAAGGAAGGAAGGAAGGAAGGAAGGAAGGAAGGAAGGAAGGAAGGAAGGAAGGAAGGAAGGAAGGAAGGAGGAAAGGAGACAAATAACACTATATAAACAAACTTGGACAGAAAGAAAAGATATGAGAATGAGCTTCTCTTCTTTCTATGCAAAGAATACAGTATATATTGTAGGACTCAACTGAAGGGCTATTTTTGCCAAACTGCTTTTTTCCTCTATTTTTTATTCTTTGTTATAAAGAGTGTCTCTGAATGAAGGAAGAGAAAGGAATATACTAAGAAATCAACATGATGTAAAAACAAAAGATACCAATCGTTTTTAAAACTTTAAATCATGGAACCCACTTCCAAAACTTGAGCTACTCGATAGCTAATAAGTCTGGATTCTGCCTAACCCTCACCTGGGGTCATGGCCTGCCAACATATGGACCCACACATTTCCCAGGCTGGTCCATCCATATGTTTCAAGATGTCAGCTGTTTGCCCCTGAATAGCAGAGGTCACAATATCTGCCTCTGCTGAGTGAAGCTAAGGAAGTACGGGGCCCTGGGGAGTCAAATTAATCCCCCTTCCAACCCCTTCTCTCAAAACCCAGAAGGGCTACTTGTAAGAGAATAGAGGGCCCCCTCTTTCTGTAGGACCCCTGGCCCTGGGGGAAAACAGTGGACAGGAACCAGCAAGTAATAAGGTTAGGGGCGGTAATGCCATTTAGAAACTCCTGTCTTTTCACTTGCAGACCAAACTCTCACAGCTGTTTCAGCCAACACCCCTGTGAATTAGTCATTCCCTCATCCTGCCCCCCCCAGCCCCCTCGGCAACTAAACCAGGTGCAGCTGCAGAGCTCTGGAGTCACTCATCAGGCTCGAGGGCGGCCCAGGGCTTCAGCTGGAATTTGGTTGCTCCCAACTGTTCAGGAGGCATGAGCAGGAACACACACACACACACACACACACATATACACACACACACACACAATCTCTGTCTCTGTCTTTCTTCCTCTCTCTCTCTCTCCCCCTCTCTTTCCTTCTCCCCCCCTCCCTTTCTCTCTCCCCCCCTCCCTCTCCTCCTCTCTCCCTCTCTCCTTCTTTCCCTCTCCCTCTCCCTCTCTCTCTCCCTCTCCCTCTCCCTCTCCCTCTCCCTCTCCCTCTCTCTCTCTCTGTCTCTGTCTCTGTCTCTGTCTCTCTCCCCCTTTCCCCCTTTAGGTCAAATAAGAGTGGCAGAAACATCTGGGAGTTCTGAAAAATGAACTACAAGGAGAGGGGGCAAATCTGTCAGCTTAAAACAACACTGTACTGCACTCCCATGGCTCTGTGTACAAAACCTTGTAAAAACTTAGGCACAGCTACTTCAAGGGTCAGATATAGCCAATCAAGTTTTTTTTTTCTTTAAAGAAACAAGGTCACTCTGCCTGCAAACCCCCCACGAATCAGATTTGCTCAAGTTGACCAGCTTGAAGGACAAAGAATCAGATTTTTCTGTTTTCCCAGAACCCCTAGAGAAGCAGGTTCCAACAAAGTGATTGACCATCGATTGAGGGATGATTGAACAAGTTTTGGTATATCAATATAATGTAATGATTAGAACCAATGAACATAAAGAATTCTACAAAACTTGGGAAGACATATGAATTGGTAGAAAGACAAAAGCTAAATCCATAAAACAAAATACAGTGACTATAATAATGGAAATCAAAATAACAATAAAGTAAAAATCCAATGCTTTGTAATTGAAAGATCAATCTTGGCCTCTAGAAGAAATAAGGAAATGAAGAAATGTACTTCTCTCCTTTTATTTAAAGAGGTGGGGAAACTGAGGAGACAAAAAATTGTATATGTAGTCAGATGAAGTATCCATGTCCATTGGTTTTGTTCATTTGCTTTGTGACAAGAGAAGACTCAGTGGAGTATGGGAGGAGAAGGTGGACAACCAGAAATGATGCTCTGTAAAAAAACAAACGGCATCAATAAAACTGGAAGAAAGGAGAGGAGAAAAGAAGGGAAAGAGCTAAAATTAGAATTGAAATGTAAAACATGCTCTTAGCAGTGAAATGACTTGCTCAAAGTCATATGTGAATTTTTTTTAAAGTGAGGTCTCTCACAAAAAGATTCAGGGTAAGAAAACAAGCTAAAGACCTTCCTCTGGAAGGGCATCATATGAAAATAGATCATTGTGGATCTTCTATACTTTGTTTCTTATTACTAGACATTTTAGCTCAACCCACTAAAGATTTGGTATAGTGAGAGATCTGAAAGGCAGTGTGGTGCAGTGGCTAGGGCTAAGAATCTAGCATCAAGAAGATCTGAATTAAATCTTGTCTTAGGTATTTACTAGCTGTGTGACCTTAGACAAGTTTTTTAATCTTTCTTACCTCAGTTTCTCTTCTGTAAAATAAGAAAGTTGATGGCCTCTAAGATTCCTTCTAGCTCTAACTTTATGATCTTGTCATTCTAAAACAGCATCATCTGAGTTAAAAGGGACATCAGAAAGATACAATCTTTCATTTGATGACTCCCCTTTAAAATAATCTTAGCAAGTAAGATTAATCCAGTTTCTGCTTAAATACTTCCAAGGACAGGAAATTCACTGTCTATTAAGACAGTACAATTCCATTACTGGACAATTCTGAAAGGAAAGCTGAAGTCTTCCTCCTTCAAAACTTCCCTTCCTCCCTGAGGGCTAATTCTTGCCCCTGAATCCTTCTCTTCCAGGTGACAGTCTTTCAAATATTTTAAGGCAGAATAATATGTCTGGGAAGGAACCTTGGTATTATCTAGTTCATCCCACTTATATTACAGATGAGGAAACTGTAGCTCAGAAAATTCAGCAGTTCCTCCAAGGTCAACACAGCTAGTAACTGGAAGAGCTCAGAATAGAATCTGTGTCTTCAGAATTCCCTATTCAATACCATTCTGTTCCATCGATTATGTTCTAAGTCTTTTTTTTAATCCAATGAGGTGTTTACAAAGCTGACTTTCCTGATTCTAGCTAACTGTGCATGCTAGCTCAGCTCTTGGGCTCTTTGTATATTTAAAAAAAACACACACACAAAACAACAACAACAAACAACAACCTTTTTACTTCCCACCATGCATGACTCAGTAATAAAAGGGATGATAAAGCATTAGCCTTTTTAGCCACTGAACACAAAGGGATTAATGACTTTAATGTAGCTCTTTAAAACAGGCTTCTGCCATTCTTCTCTTCCCCTTCTTAGAGCATAAACAAGAACTTCAGAACCTGGCAACATTGGGATGAAGGGCAACTCAATCTCTCCCCCCCCCCACTTCTGTACATGACAACTAAAGTATATGCCCTACCTAGGACAACCTGGATCTCATGATGCTCTTTCTGTTTTGTTTCATCATTAGTACAGGTGGCTGAAGATCAAGCAGGCTTAGAGTAAACTTAGGAGTTTGACATGTCTTGGAGATTCTTGACTTATCAGGTCAAATTGATTGGAGGCAAAGGAAGTTTCAGAATTGGAGAATATGACCACTGACAAGAGGAGTCCAAGACCTTGGTCTCATTGAAGACCTTCCAGTAGACATGGAATCTGGTGGGACAGTGCAGAATCAAGGTGAAATGCAACAATGCCTATTCATCAGTTCTACAAATGGCTTGGTGGGGTTTAAATCTCAACCTCCTGAGAGAATATAATAGTTACAATTAAAGTTACTGAATCCTGTCTTTGAGAGAACCTAGACATGAGCCAAAATCTAAGCTTTAGAATTTTTTAATTTTAAGTATTTTTCCCTGGGTGCAGAGGTAAGAGTATGATGAATCAAAGAGTCTGAGAAAAAGGAGTCCAACACCTTTTCTAGGTGTGCCCCCACCAAGGGTTGAACACCATACAAACTAACTGCCTGGATTTGGAGCAGAGACCTTTAGAGGAGAGGGAAAGGATATAGTGTCCCATCCCCTTGGGACTAGCTGCAGTTAATTGTTAAATTCAGGTTAATCATTCCAAGCTCCTGCAACAATTCTCCTTTGACCAAATCCCCTGACTTTGAGTCAGAATAAAAACTGTGAAATTGAGGAAAGAAGCTAGATAAGTCTTGGAAGCCAGAATCATGTGAAAATATGACTTGTGGGTGATTATAAATTAGAAAACAAGAATTTAAGGGAAAGATAAAATATAAAGGTAGATAAACTCTTTGAGAGGAAGGGAAATATGTTCAGACCAAGTATATGCAGACCAATGTCTTGAAGAGTAAAGAGCCAGAGGAAAATGTAAGAGATAAGACAGAGAGAGTTTCTGGATATAGAATCCCTAAGGACAACATATGATTAAGGGATCAGCTAGCACTATCACTGATTCCCCTTGATATATATGGAGTCTGTCTTAAGGTGTTCTCTGAAAGTCTCATGATAAATAACAAGTGGGATATCAGTAGCATTTGCTACTGGAGCACGTAGAGTTCACAATACCAATAGAAAAGGGAATCTCTAGAGAGGGTGAAGTTTTTCAGGATATTTCAGATGACATTATGTTGATTATATCAAGTCCTGGAATATTGCAATCTCTTTAAATCAACCATAAAATCATTTAAATGAGTTCTGTACAACTACTAACCTAGGAAAAACAAAGTGGAAAAACAAAAAAGAATTCCTGTTGTCAAGACTGTGATATGCAAGTAAATAGACAATCAAGAGATTATCCACTTAGAGCTGTCAATATATGTTTAGTTTTGTTGTTGTTCAGGCATTTTAGTTGTATGCAACTCTTTGTGACCCCATTAGGGGTTTTCTTAGTAAAGATACCACCATTTCCTTCTCCAGCTCATTTTATAAATGAGGAAACTGAGGCAAACAGGACTAAGTGACTTGTTCAAGATCACACAACTAGGAAGTATCTGAGGCCAGATTTGAGCTCACTAAAATGAGTCCTCCTGACTCCAGGACCGATATTCTATCCATTGTGCCACCTAGCTGTGATAGATAGATAGATAGATAGATAGATAGATAGATAGATAGATAGATGGATGGATGGATGGATGGATGGATGGATGGATGGATGGATAAGATAGAAAGTATGACACACATGTATGTATGCACATATATATATTTAAGTATGTATATCTATGCCTATGAAAGATATAGAGGGACCTCTAAATCTATATCTATATAGAATACTTTTATCATATTATAAGGGAAGCATAAGTCAAATAAATGACAAGGTATTAAATCACATTAGACTCATTATGCTTTTCTGACATATTCCACAATTCAGATAAACTATCTACTCTTTGATGCTCATACTCTCTTGCATCTCCAAGACTGCACTGTGGGTGCTCCATACCTGGCATACCCCCTGCCAACTTCTGCCTCATAGAATTCTTCTGAGCCTTCACACTCAAGCACTACTTTCTACATGCAGAATTTCCTGAACCCATCAACTACTGAAGCCCTTCCTTTCAAACTGTATTTATTTTTGTATTTATTGTTCTCTATATTTACTCTGTAGATACTTACACATGGACTCCTCCATTAGAAAATTACCTCTTTGTGCATACCCTCTGATCCAGCAGTGTTTCTATTGGGCCTATATCCCAAAGAGATCTTAGAGGAAGGAAAGGGACCCACATGTGCAAGAATGTTTGTGGCAGCCCTTTTTGTAGTGGCTAGAAACTGGAAACTGAAGGGATGCCCATCAATTGGAGAGTGGCTGAATAAATTATGGTATATGAATGTTATGGAATATTATTGCTCTGTAAGAAACGACCAGCAGGATGATTTCAGAGAGGCCTGGAGAGACTTGCATGAACTGATACTGAGTGAAACGAGCAGAACCAGGAGATCATTATACACAGCAACAACAATATTACATGATGATCAATTCTGATGGACATAGCTCTCTGCAACAAAGAATTGTCTCAAACCAGTTCCAATTGTTCACTGAAGAAAACCATATACACCCAGAGAGAGGGATATGAAATATGGACCACAACATAACATGCTCTCTATTGAGGTTTGCTTGCATTGTGTTGCCTTTCTCTGATTTTCTTTTTTTTCTTGTAGATGGGATTTTTCTTGCACAACTAGTCAAGTATTTCAACATTATTAACATGTAGTGGATTTCCTGCCATCTAGGGGAGGGGAGGGGACTGGGGGTAAAAGTTGTAATGGAAAGCTTTGTAAAGATCAATGCTGAGGAATTACCCATACATATGTTATACAAATAAAAAGCTTTAATAAAAAAAAAAAAAAAGAAAATTACCTCTTTGCCAATTGCGATTGCTTCATTCACTGTTTTTGTATCCCTAATGCCTAGCACGATGCTTGGAATATGGTCAACAAGTCAAAAAAATAAGCATTTATTAAGCACCTATTTGATCATTTTTGTTTTTGTATTCCCTGGGACTAGTATAATGCCTTTTCCAGAGTAGACACTTAAAAATATTTGTTGAATTTTTAAAGTCATTGTATCTCTTTGGGTCTTAGTTTACTCATCCTTAAAACAAGGGGGTAGGACAGAAAATTTACATCCCTTACTAGTTCCAAATCCTAAAAGTGTGGAGAGAGTTCTGGGCTTTAGCTTCTCTACTAAGGTCCACTTGTTGGTTTAGGGCTCTTTCTAGATCCCTATACTAAAAAAGCAGTATAAAATTTCCACTTGAATTCATATATACTCCTATTAGTTGATATGTCTCATATGTGTAATATGTGTGAATATATATTACCAAAAACAAAAGAAATTACAAATATATATTCATCTCAATTACAAAAAGGGTCATGGTGAAAAGCAAATAAGGGTACAAAGAAGAACAATTTAAATTCTTTAAGGCATGGGCCCCTATTCAATACCCCATCAACAATATTTAGACTACACAGCCTATTCCTTCCTTCCTACAGTGACTTCCTCACTGTGGCAACCTTCCCCTTCTACTGCCCCCTACCCCCCAGCTAACATCAGCCATAAAATGACCTTATGTTTGAGGACAGTGTCAAAGCAAACAAGCCACAAAAAAGGAAAGGGCAACCCTGCTTTGGCCCCATGGAAGTCCTTTGGCTTGGGCCTCCCGCTTTGTCCACTGGGTTGGGTAGCCTTGCTCCTTATTTGGACTGAAATGAAAAGTCATTGAGGCAAATCCTACCTCACTGCCCTGGCAGGGGCACAGCCAAGCAGCCGTTGGGAGAGCTTTTCCTAGTCCTACTCAGCTATGTTACATGAAAATAAAATGTGAGCCTGTTTGGGAAATGCACAACACAAGAGGAGGAAGCAGTAAAAGCTTCTGACATGGGTTAACTTGAGCATTTTCCTTCTCAAATATACACTGAACTAGAGGACAGAATTTTTTCTTTCTTCTTTCTTTTTGGGAAAACACTCCCCCACACCACAGTTCAGGATTTACTAACGTCTTGACTTTTCAGTTCTTCCAGCTGCACAAGGGAGATTCTCTCTCTTTGCCATTCAAAGTGCCCCCTGTTCCGACTTGCTGCCCATAACATTTGGTTCCAGACCACACGGCCACACTGGCTTCTCAAAGTCTGGCTCGGAAACCAAATAAAAAGCTTTTCATTTACACTCAAGTTTATGTGTAGCAACTCAAGAGCCTTATTTTCATGCTTTACATGGCTCCCACCTGAATAAATTCATTTTAAGTACCACTTTTCTATTTGCTGATTATGGAACTGTTGGGAGGTCTGTCTGACTGCCTTTTCTGCTGCAGGAGATGCTACTCACAGGTATGCGTCCCTTAGGGACAGGAGGGATATCAACACCATTTTTATCAGATGACAATCATTCCAAGGCTCTGAGCAATAATCATCATGCACCCATTTGAATGACTAGTAGTGGAAGTCATATTCTGATTAGGTTTATCCTTACAGAGATAAATAAAAAATGGGGGGAAAAAAGAGAGAGGGACAACTTCAGAGATTACTCAGGATAGTGATTTTTAAAAGGAAAACCTGGGCACATATCTTGCCACTTCAGACATTTACTTGTTATGTGACCCTGAATAAGTCACTTAATTTCAATAAGTTTCAGTTTCATCTTCTGTAAATGGAGATCATAATGCCAGTAGCACCTACCTTACAGGGATGTTCTGAGGTTCAAAGGAAATAATGCATGTAAAATATCCTTTAAAGTATATGAAATGTCAACTTTTTTTTGTACAGACATGATTTTATTGATTTGAAGAAGTCCTAGTGTGGAAATTCTATCCACTGGCACAGATCAGCCTCAATTATAATTTATGGCCTTTGAGTTGCCTAAAGCCACTGAAAGATTGGGTAATTTTGTCAATAATCATACAGTTAATATGAAGCACAATTTGAACTCTCAACTATACTCTTATTACTTATCTATATTATTGTTATTAGTAATAGGGAGGAGCTCCTTAGAGATGTTCACCAGGGATGGGGATGAAGGAGGCATTGCAGAAATTTTTAGAGAGAGGAAGGATTTTCAAAAGATCTAATCCAAACCCTCTCATTTTATTCAAGGAAATGAAGGAACTTGCCCAAAGTCACCGGGCAATTTTGAGGGTAGAGGACCTGAAGAGGGTTTCTTGAGTTCTATAATCTGTGTTCTAGGCCCATCCTCTTGCCTCTACATTATGCAGCCTACTTTAGGATCAGAGTGAGAAGAAAGAACACTGAGGCTAAGATGTCCTTCGGAGCACAGAGAATAAAGTCACTCAGATGAAGCTACTGAGGCTGCCTCTATGGAAGATCTGCAGAGGGAAATATGATGTTGAATGTACTGATAGGAACCAATTTTGTCACTAAATTGAGAAAGATACAAGGATTCAGAGACTGTTGGGGAGTAGGCCAGTGTATCTTTTTATCTTTCGTGAGAACTAAACAGAACAATCTGATGCCAAGAAACAATGAATGGAGGGAGGGAGGAGAGAGGTAAGAAGGAAGGAAGGAAGGAAGGAAGGAAGGAAGGAAGGAAGGAAGGAAGGAAGGAAGGAAGGAAGGAAGGAAGGAAGGAAGGAAGGAAGGAAGGAAGGAAGGAAGGAAGGAAGGAAGGAAGAAAAGAAGTGAATGAGGGAGGGAGAGAGGAGGAACTTATTAAGTAAGCCCCTATCAGTGTCAAGCACTGTACTAAAAGTGTTACAAATATTATCTTATTTGACTCTCACCACAACCCTGGGAGATAGGAACTACTTTTCTTCTCATTTTATGGTGTGAAAACTGAGGTGAACAGAGTTAAGTGGCTTGCCCAGGACTTACACAGCCCATAGCATTCTATCTACTGTGTCAGACAGGGGCACTTGGGTTTAAATGCTACCTTATGCACTTAATAACTGTGTGACTCAGAACAGGTCACTTCATCTCCTTGCCCTCCACATTCTCACCTAAAAAATGAAAGGACTGGACTCAGCGGCCCTTAAGGTTCCTTCTATCTATAAATCTATGATTCTCAGTGTTCCTAGAGACTTCCTCAAACTTTATTCTGTAGAAAAAGGAAAAAGTGCAGAGAAGATAAAAAATTATATTTAAACCAAAAAACCACTGCCTCCGTGAGAGGTTTATTTACAGAGCTACAGCTCCTGCTACTGACATGACAAGGATAAGCTCTACTGTGGAAGAAAACAAGAGATTGACACATCTCCATTGGTCCCCATCCACCAAACTCAATAAAAGAGATGTGATCCACCAATGATAAGTTTGGAAATATGTATACATATATTCGATTTGCCAATATTTTAACATAATTAACATGTAGTGGATATCCTGCCATCTAGGGGAGGGGTGGGGAGTTGGGGGGGAAAAATTTGTAACGGAAAGCTATGTAAGGGTTATTGTTGAAGAATTACCCACACATATGTTATGCAAATAAAATAAAAATTTATAAAAAAAAAAAAAAAGAGAGAGATGTGATCCTAGGCATCTATTGGGATGGAAAGACCTGAGTTTAGAATCTCCAGAAGACAGTCCCTTTGGTTCCACCTCCCTCAAACCCTGGACAAATAACATCCTTTCTGAGGGCCTGTTTCCTCATCTATAAAATGTGGCAGGTGGTCTAGATGACCCTGGAGGTCCCTTCCAGGTCTAAATCTGTGATCCTAAAACAGTGTCCAATTCTCAAAGATCCAAGCACACTGGAAAATGCGATTCTAATTGCTGGGGGATGGGAAGCAGGTGTTTTCAGAAAAACTAGTCATTCTGGAAAGACCTGCAATACAGATTTTAAACAGCTTTCCCCTTGTGGCAAAGGGCCCGTGAGACCGGATGGCTGCAGACACCTATCATTTAGCCTCAATAATCCTGTATGGCCATTATGGAACCCTGATGGAAATGACAGAGAAGTTATAAATGAAATAAAATATAGGAAGAGGAGGGGAGGAAAGGAGGACCAGGTGTTAGGTAACCTAGGTTCTAATAATAGTTCTTCTACAGCTGAATGGCAATCTATTGCTTATTACCTGTGTGACCTACAATTTATCCATTCATCCACACTTCTATATATCAATTCCCTTATCAGGAAAATTGGTTGGTCTAGCTAATCTCTAAGGCCTTTTCCAGCTGTGGCTTTATACGCATTTATGAGTTTATTCAGGATAAGGGATGGGAATCATTTATGTGCTTTTTTAGATCGAGGAGCTACTGCCCCATCTCCAGAAATAAAAAATGCCCACCCCTCTAATGGAAATGTGTTTTTCTCTCTTGGGGTTCCCAGGAGGCTGAAGTGGCAGGACCTAGAAACTCTAATATAGTCACAGACAAGTCTCATTGGTCATATAATATATGTGCTTTCTCAAGTAGAATTATACCTAATTTCAAGCAAACTTTAAAAGACTTAACTGTCTCAGAGATGCTTGGTGTTTACAGTGACAAGCTTTGAAGTGAAAGTTGCAGGTCCTTACCCATAATGCTTCCTCTTGTCCTTTTTTTAATGTACACGATAATTACATCAGACCTTTTTTTGTCTACAAGGTTTACCCTGCTCTTTAGAAGGCCAGATGAATTTACTAAATTGAAAACCACATACACAGCAAAGAGACTGTGAAGCAAGTGAGTCTAGAATGCCAGTCATGGACTCCATGGGCCATCTAGAGGCTATACAAACCAGTGTCCCTACCTTTAGATAGGAACTTCCGTAGACCATTTCAAACTGAGAGCTACCTATTCCTTTTTCTTAAAGCTATCCTATATGAATTTGATGTTGTCTCTCAAGTACAGACAAAAAAAAGCGGAACAGTACAAAGGAAAGAGAATGGGATTTGGAAGTGGAACATTTCTCTTAAAATCCAGGCTCTGCCATTTAGCAACTATGTACCACAAACAAATCAACTTACTTCATTTCATTTTCCTCATCTGTAAAATGAAATAAGACTCAGTGATTTCTAAGCTTCCTACAAGTCTATGATACTTTGATACTAAAGTTGTTTTTGATGTCATCTTAGCCTCCCCACTACTTAATGCAATAACTTGTTCATAGGAGGTACTTAAAAAATGCTTATTTGAATCTAACTGAATTATGACCATTCTGGTATATTCTGGTGTATACCTCCTCCTGGAATTAATAAGGCTTCCTTCAAATTCCAATTAAAATCTCCTTTGCTACAAGTGGCCTTTCCCAATCAACTTTAATGGTAGGACCTTCCTTCTGAGATTATCTCCTCTTTATCCTGAATATACACTTTTTTTTTTTTGCTTTTGCACTCTATTTTCTACATTAAACTACGATGCTATCTAATGGGATCATACAGACAGTATATGTCTTGAGAGCAAATAAACCTCCATCCCCCCTATATTTTGTTGCTTTTCACTGCTCCTCTTATTTATTTACTTGTTGAGTAGTTTTGGGCAAAGATATTAAGTTGACTTGCCATTTACTTCTCCAGTTCATTTTACAGATAAGGAAACTGAGGCAAAGACAGCTAAAGGGTTTGCCCAGGGTCACACAGCTACTAAGTGTATGAGATTTGAACTCAGAAAGATGAGTCTTCCTGACTACAGGCACCACCTAGCTCCTCCTATCTGGTCCTTTTTGTTCAGTACTAAATTCTAATGCCTAGTTTCAGAGATAAGAAATAAAAAGCCAAAAAGGAGAAACCCTATGGTGGATAAGGGTTATCTAGAAATATCTCATAGTCTCAAACAATCAAAAGCTGTATCGCTCTCATTAATATACATAACACAACAAGATGAGTATGGTTAATCAAATAATTTTTTTTTAAAAGAAGAAAAAGTAAGTCTTTCTACTTTAACTGACATCTAGGTGTATGGTCAAGTAGTTGTCTCTGATTTCCCCAGGAAGCTATTTGGAGCTTCTCTGGTAAAATAACTCTCCATCCACACACACACACACACACACACACACACACACACACACACACACACCTTGAATCTCTGCTTCAGAGAAACAATGGTGAGTGACCACTTACCAACTGGAGTAACTCAAACAGATCAAATAAGATTCTAATATTTATCCAAGAGTTAGATTCTCCTCTAGTTTCCATCTTAATCTCTCCCAGCCAGTCAAACCTGGCAACACTGAGACTGCTTAAGAAAGAAAAAGCAAATTGAAAAAAATCTAAAATAGAAAGCAAGAAGAAAAAAAGAGTCAGATAATCTATAAGAAAAGATCAAAAGCCCCCCTTGTTCTTTTGTAAAATCAATCAACCACTATTCTTTTCTGAGAACCTAAAACTTCATGGCATAGACAAAGCTGTTCATCAAGGTTGCTTACTGTCCAACTGCATTCCTAGTTCCACATTTTGGAGAGAGAGGACACATACTCCAGAGATCCCTTGTACAAAAATGCACCTGTGTTCTGAAGCAGGGGTTGAGTCAGGAGGACAAGAATAAACCTTGTGGCAGGGGAAAGGCCCCCATTTGAAGAAACAATTAATTAGAGGCCTTTTTTAAGTTAAGAAAATCTATTGTGTGCTACTATAAATCATGAGATCCATTATACTTTGCTTTTTTTTTTTTTTTTTTTGGTAGCCAATGAGCTATACCAGTACCAGCAGCAGAAATTCTGCCTTGAAGAGTCCTACGCTAAAAACCAATCTAAACACCCAGTCTCTACTTCCTCAAATTCAGGAGCAAATGTTTCATATATGCATTGCCTCTAATCTTTTTTTTTTTTTGGTCCAGATCTTCAAACTTGCAACTTTTCTATAAACTACCCCATCTTTTTCTGTTTCTCTCTTGAACATAAAACCACCCAAGCAGTAGCTGTGTCCAAACTGTGCCCAAATTATCACTGAACCTAAAAATAAATCTTTCTGAATGCAAAAGGGTTATCTCTGACCCTTTACACTGTGGAGTCTTTTTTACCCCTACATTTTTAGCGGGGTTCCTCATTTTTAGAGAATAGTCTTCACCAAGAAAAGAAATTTAAACATCCCCAAGGAGGGGAGAAAAAAATAACAACCAAATACCTTACAGCTCTCAGGGCCCCATCTGTTCTGAGTCTTTCCCCCACAGGGTGTAATAGCTGAAAAGCCAGAAAAATATTCTTTATTCTTCCAACATTCAACAGGGCCTGGCATGCAAAGAGAAGAATGGTCTGTGGCTCTCTGCATGTTTCCATTCTGCTTTCTGGTCCATGTGCTGCCAAATAACACTGGATCTATTAAACAAGCACAAGATTTTGAAAGAACTCAGTAGGGTCAGTGTTGTTAATAGCTGTCCTAGGTTTGAAAGGGATACTGATTTCCTATCAATCCACTTTACTTTTGGAGGATTCTGGATTTACTGAACTGCTTAGTGATTTTTGCAACAACTATTAACAGCATGCCCAGGTCTGCAGTTACTTCTTAGGCCCAGTGGCCCTAAGGTCAAGTTCTGGAGCCTAGAGAGGGAAAATCTGGAATCAGGAGAAATGGATTTTACTAAGTTCAAGCAAGTTCATTTTTAATGAGGCCTAAGGTCTCAGTTTCTCCAAATCTAAGATATAGGGGATTGGATTAATGCTATCTAACTTCCCTTTCAGCTCTGACATTTTATGAATGAACCCTGAATATGAATGAAAAGGAGCCTAGAACCTAGGATTGGTGACAAGAGTTCAATTCACAGGGCTACCCTGTCCTTCTGATGTTCCCTGGATTGCTAAGTGCACCATCAAGGCCAATTGAAGGCAATTTTCAAGCCCTTGAGTTTTTTTACCCTGAAAATAATAGCAATTATTTCTGCTTTGACCAGAAACCCTGAAGTCTTCCCCTCCCAGATTTATTTATTTATTTATTTAGATTTTTTTTTTTTTTTAAAAAGGAGATTCTTTGCCTCAATTGCTTTTTAACCTTAATCACTTTGGTCAAACAAACTGAGACCTGTTGAAGATCTAGCTTAAAAAGCCCAAGCCCTCCCTCTTTGTCCAGGGCCATCTCTAGCCATCCTGATCTAAATCTTGTCACTGCATCCAGATGGCTCTGGAGGGGAACATGAGACAGGTGACCTCCCTCACTTCAATCCAATTCACTTGCATGTCATGGCATCCCCTCCCTGATGTCATGGTCCTTTTTGAGAATGAAGGACAAAAAAACAACACCCATCAGCTGCCCTCTGAAAGAAACTATATGGAGTTCTAATTTCCTTCCCTACAGGAGGGAAAGAGGATCTTGACCTTGGTACCATGGATGGAGAAGCTGCTACAAAGGCCATAATCAGAGGTGCAGTGGCTATGGAGATACAAACCACACAAAACAGACTCAGGTACCTAAGGGTACTCAATGTGGTATCATGTCTTTTTGTAGGTAGCTAGATGGGTACAGTGAATAGAGCCCCAGCTCTGCTGCTGGAAAGTCCTGACTTCAAATTCAGTTTCAGATGCTTCCTAGCTGTGTGACCCCAAACAAATCATTTAGCCTGTTTCCACGTTTGTAAAACGAGGATAATAATACCTATGGCCACCCAGGATTCACAGGATCATTGAGGATCAAATAAGATCATTGTAAAGTGCTTAACACAATACTTGGACACAGAGTAAGTGTTATATAAATGTTAGCTATTATTATTTTTATTACTAGTGCGCCTTCAGCTACAAGAACAGTGAGAATAGCCTCTGGGTTTCTCAAACCAATTCCAGCAAAGCTGAAAGAAGCACATGGACAGGAAGAATAGGTTAAGGTAACAAAAAGTGGCCCTACAATTCTAATGGACTTGGAATGGAAAGTGCCATCTGCCTCCAGAGAGAGATCTATGAAAACTGGATCAAAACATAATATTTTCACCTTGTGGTGGTGGTGGTGTTTCTTGCTTTTTTTTTTCTTCTTTGTGTTTTTTAATCTAATTTTTCTTGTGTAGCATAACAAATGTGGAAATATGTTTAGAAGAACTGCTTATGTTTAACCTATATTGGATTGCTTGCTGACTTGGGGATGGGGGAGGGAGGGAGAAAAAATTGGAACAAAAGGTTTTGCAAAAATGAATGCTGAAAACTATCTTTGCATGTATTTGAAAAAATAAAATATTGAAAAAATTTTAAAAAAGAATTATAGGTACCATCTTCCTGTGTAGGGATATAAACAGTTTAGTTCTATTAAATCCCTTATATTTTCTTTCCTCTTTTTAAAAAAATGATTCTAAGGGGCTCCTAAGGGAACCCCTGGGTGTGGGCCCCTGAGATTCAATTAGGAACTGTTCTTTTAGAACCAGCCCAAGTCAGAACTGATGTTGCTGGACTACTGTTCAGAGTTGTTTCTTTCAGCAGACAAGCAGGCTTAGATCCAAAGGTTGGAGAATAGCAAAAACAAAGAATATCAAAAGAAGCTGTAGGTGTTTGTTTGAATATTTATTGCAGTTTGGAAACATTTTCATTTAGTGTAGGAAAAGGGGGAATGAATACATAAATTACTCTGTGATCCTCCCACCCAATGCCAAGAGACCAGTTAGGCCAAACAAAATAGAATCCAAAAAGAACATAGAAATGAGGGGGAGGGGATGCAGAGGGGAAAATGGTTTCAAGCTAGAGGAGGTAGGTCCAGAATAGAGCAGAAGAAATGGTAAGAATTTGTTTAGAGGCCACATTACTGAGGGCATCGTCCATTTCCCTGCTAATGGTCTTATACTTCAGTTTCTGGACACAGAAATCATTTTCCAAGTCATCAATTTTCTTTTTAAACATGGTTACCAATCTCTCAGCAAACCCAGCAGGAGTCTGGGCCTTCTTGAGTTAGTAATTTTATCTGTTTTCTATCTGAGAATTTTGTTTCTTCAGTAACAATTGGATACTTCAGGGGCAGCTAGGTGGCGCAGTGTATAGAGCACCAGCCCTGAAGTCAGGAGGACCTGAGTTCAAATCTTGTCTCAGACACTTAACATTCCCTAGCTGTGTGACTCTGGGCAAGTCACTTAACCCCAATTGCCTCAGCAAAAAGCAAGAACAAACAAAACAAAACAAACAAACAAACAAAAAAAAACAATTGGATACTTCTGGTTCTGGTCCATCAGTCTGACTTGCTAATCTATCTGAGTCCCTGCCAAAGAGACTTGGCCAACTCAGCTCACTCCTCTATGCAATCTAAGTTCCCTTTCAATTGGTGCTATCAGCTCCATGGAATTATTAAATTTTAACTGTGAGCAATAACAGTTTGAAAATAGGTAAATGCTACAAATCAGGGTTTTATTTATTATTTTGTTTACTGTCTAAAAAGCAGTTCAGTGGCTCAGTAGCTATAGTGCTGGCTTTCTTCTCAAGGAAAAAATTTGGAAACTGAGAGGATGCTCATAATTTGGGAATGGCTGAATAAATTGTGGTATGTGATGATGATGGAAGAATATTGTGAGCAGGCGACTCAGAAAAACCTAGAAAGTCCTTTATGAATTCAAGCAAAGTGAAATGTATGTGTACAAAGTAACAGCAACGTTCTGGGATAATCAGCTGTGAATAACTTTGCTATTCTCAGAAATACAATGATCCAAGAATACTCTGAAAGAGATGAAAAGTTCTATCAATATCCAGAGAAAGAAATAGTTGTGTCTGAATACAAATTGAAGCATTCTCTCTCTCTCTCTCTCTCTCTCTCTCTCTCTCTCTCTCTCTCTCTTTTCTTTTCACTTTATTTTTCTTGAGAAGTTTTTTTAGGGGGGGTAAATTCTATGTTTTCTTTTTCAACATAACTTTCATGGAAATGTTTTGCATAATTTCACATGTGCTTTCTTAATGAAAGATAGGAGAAGGGATAAAGGAGAGAACCTAGAATTCAAAGTTTTAAAAACAAATATAAAAATTGTTTTAAAGGTAACTGGGAGGAAATAAAAATATTAAGTAAAATAAATAAATGTGTGAAGCTCTCTATGCACCGTGCCACCTAGCTGCTGAAGACCTTCTACTCGACCTCAAAGAGAACCTCAAAGAAAAGATCTAAATTCAAATCCAGCCTCAGAGGTACTAGTTGTGTGACCCTGGGAAAGTTTCTTAACCTGTGTTTGTCTTAATCCCATTGGAAAAGGAAATGGCAAACCATTCTAGTATCATTCCCTCCAAAAAAATATGAACAGTATTGGAGTACCATAATCCATAAGGGACACGAAGAGTCAGACACAATTGAACACAAGAAAATAGTATTTTGGGTACATTTTTTTTCCTGGAGAATTAATTGATTGTTAAACATTTACTAACTCAATTATCAACTTCTAAGACTATTTCCTTATGTTTCCTATCTATCTTCTTTATAAAATGTTTAGCCTCTTTTAAACTAAATTTCCTATGGTTCCATCTTCTTTTCATCTTTCAGGGTCCCATTTTAAATGACCTTCCTATCTCTCACTCATCAGTTGCCTTCTGCTTTTTCTACCTTGTCAAAGGCAATATTATTGTCTCAGTCCCTCAAGCTCACAGCCCAGGAGTCACCCTGGATTCCTCACTATCTCTCATCCCCCTCATCCAAGCTGTTACCAAGATCCATCAATTTCATCTTTGTAACATTTCTCCAATACACTGTCTTCTCTCCTCTGACACAGTTACCACTTTGCTACAGGCTCTCTCCAACTCATGCCTTAACTATTCCAATAGCCTCCTGATGGGTTGGATCTGCCTTAAGTCTCTCCCCATTCCAATCCATCCTCCCTTCAGCTACTAAACAGACAGTAAAATAGAAAGAAGCTAGGCTTTGGAATTAAGAAAACTTGAGTTCAGATAGCCTTAGACACCTACTGGGAAAGACACTTAACTTCTATTTGCCTTAGTTTCCTCAACTATAAAATGGAGTCAACAATAAGCACTTTAATTGCAGGACTGCTATGAGGATGAAATGACATTTTTTTTTTAATGCCTAGTATAGGACCTGGCACATAGTACGTGCTATATAATATTTATTCCCTTCACTAAAGTGATTTTCCTAAAGGGCAGATCTGACCATTTTATACACTCTTAATAAATTCCAGTGGCTCTCAATCATCTCCATGATCAAATATAAAACGTTCTGTTCGGCATTCAAAACCCTTTATAACCTAGCTCCTATCTACTTTTCCAGTCTTCTTACATCTTACTTCTACCACATACTTTTTTTTTTTTTTTTTTTGCTGAGGCAATTGGGGTTAAGTGACTTGCCCAGGGTCACACAGCTAGGAAGTGTCTGAGACCAGATTTGAACTCAGGTCCTCCTGACTTCAGGGCTGGTGCTCTATCCACTGCGCCACCTAGCTGCCCCATACCATATACTTTTTAATCCAATGACAGCTCTTTGCTGTTCCATTAACAATATATTCTATCTTGAAGCTCTGGCCATAAGAAACTGGAAACTGAATGGATGCCCATCAATTGGAGAATGGCTGAATAGATTATTGTATATGAATGTTATGGAATATTATTGTTCTGTAAGAAACAACCAGCAGGATAATTTCAGAGAGGCCTGGAGAGACTTGCATGAACTAATGCTGAGTGAAATGAGCAGAACCAGGAGAACATGGTACACAGCAACAAGACTATACGATGATCAATTCTGATGGACATGGTCTTCTTCAACAATGAGGTGATTCAAACTAGTTCCTATTGTTCAGTGATGAAGAAAGTCATATACATCCAGAGAGAGGCCTGTGGGAACTGAGTGTGGACCACAACATAGCATTTAATGCTTTCTGTGAATGTTTGTTTGCATTTTGTTTTTCTTCTTAGGTTGTGTTTTTTTTTCTCTTTGTACTTCTGATTTTTCTTGTGCAGCAAGATAATTTAATAAATACATATATTGGATTTATCATATATTTTAACATATTTAACATGTATTAAACTACTTGTCATCTAGGGGAGAGGGTGGAGGGAAGGAGGGAAAAATTTAGAACAGAAAATTTTGCAAAGGTCAATGTAGAAAAATTACTCATATGTTCTGTAAATAAAAAACTTTAATAAAAGTAAAAAAAAAAAAAAGAATAAACTCTGGCCATTTTTTCTGACTATCCCCAGTACCTAAAATGCTCTCTCTCCACCTACAAGCTTCCCTGGCTTCACTTTAAGTTCCACCTGAAATCCTACTTTCCACAGGAAACTTTCCCAAATTTTTTAAATTCTATTGCCTCATGTATAAACTATATCAAGGTGCCTACCCTTTTGAGGAAGAAGGAAGGGGAAAATGGAACTTAAATCTTGTAAAAATGAATGTTAAAAATTTTCTTGGCATGTAACTAGGAAAAAACTAAAATACTATTTTTTTAAAAAAATTCTAGTATCTTCCTTCTGTGGATTATTTCCTATTTATCCTATATCTAGATTTTCAAAATATATTTATTTGTTTGTTGTCCCTTCCATTTAAATTGTAAGCTTCTTGAGGGTAGGGCCTGTGTTTTGATTCTTTTTGTCTCTAGAGCACTTGGCATAGTCCCTGATTGATTATGTAATTCTGAGTCTGGTTTTTTTTTTTTTTGGTACTTGAATGCCTTTCTTGCTGCTTAGATTATATATGTGTATATATGCATATACATATTTCTTATATTGGAGAAAGTACCCTCCATCAACCTTTTCCTCTAATTGGCTAATTCCTCCCAGAAAATTCCATTTTAAGGTAGATGTCCAGGCCAGCCATATCTTTATTCTTCCCTAGGCTTCCCTCCTGATTTTCATTACCATGTCTGGCTTAGAGAGAGCTTTCTCTTTACTTTCCAGCTTCCTTTTATATAGTTTTCTCCCATTAGAATTAAGTTTCTTAAAATCAGAGGATGTCTTTTTTCTTATATTTTATTCTCAGCAAACAAACACAAAGGTAGGAACTCTGGATTTTGGCTATGCCTTTTCCATTTAGGATTTCTTTCAAGAACCAGTAGATTCTATCTTCACTTTGCCTTCTGGTTCTAACGGACCAGGACAGTTTTCATTTATAATTTCTTAGAATATAGTATTCAGGATTTTAAAAAGTTATTATTTACAAGAAATTTTTTAGTTCTTAAATTATCTCTCCTTGATCTATTTTCTATTTTTAGCTACATTTGACCTATCTTTGACATCAGATAACTAACATATCCTCAATTTTTAATTTTTTTATTATGTTCTAGTATTTCCTGCTAACTCACAAATCATTGATTTCTGTTTGTTTATTCTGAATTCTAAGGAGTCTGTTACTTGCATAAGGGTTACTAATTTCTGTTATAAATTATTTATTCTTCTCCATATTCTTTTCTCTAGAGATTTATGTGATTTCTTAAAACCTCTTGCTTCATTGTTTCTAGGTATTTGTATATTTCTAGTGGAAAATCCATTTTTCCTTTGCATTCCTACTTGTAGTTATTGTGGAGTTCCTTTCTCCTTTTAGGTATCTGTCAGTGTCTTCTTTAGTTTACACTTCTTTGGAGCTGGAGAGCTTTGTGCCAGGGCTCAGTTCTACACCCATTGTTTTTGTTTGTGATAGTCACTTTACCCTGTGTCCCTAGGATTTCTATACTAATCTTTGCTTCCCAGGATTAAATTCCCTGATCTTTAAAGTTCAAATTTCCAGACTTCCAGTATCCTTTGAAATATCTCAGAGCATAATGCTAGAGACCCCAGAGGGTTCTGATCTGGGTGTTGCCTTGTCTGAACTGGTCATTGTCACTTCCAGTAGCTCCGAATCTGTGGGTACCTCACAGCACTGGGACTTTCTTGTGTGAACCCTTTGATTTTGCTGCCTTTAGACCTAGAGCTCTACAAGACAATGACTTCATGAAAAATCTAGTCTCACTTGGAAACTGCAAGCATGCTTAATATATACTTTTGATGGTTTTACTAGAAAGAAATCTTCTTTCCTATGACCCATGACTTATTACCTGACTTTTAATGAAATTATGGGGCAGAAGAAGCTCTTAACTAAAATTTATCATTCATTATTTGTCTAGTACAATTCGTAGGTTCTTTTTAGAATAGCTTTATGGGAGATTGACTGCCTGCCTCTGTTCAGGCAACCATCTTTTCCATAAGTCCCCTGTTATGAAATCTTAATATCCAAAGAAAATAAAAGATAACAAGATAACTGATCAGTGGAAGACCACCCCATACCAAATAGTTGAAAGATTACCAGCCTATAAAATAGCTCCAGACAAAGATGGGGTACCATCCATTGTCCACAGGAGACTGAGCTTCCCTGGTGATCAAGAAGATAGACTCAGTGAAGAGTTAGGAAATCAGGATCCATGAAAGGTCCACCTACCAGCTATAGCTGGATGCTTGGTGGCAGTTGAAGGCCCATATTGAGAAATCTGGATTCAGAGATATAGAGAAAAGAAAATATATCTTCAGACTCTTTGGAGGTTTACAGAAATATTGTCCCAGGATAAAGAGGACTTTTACCCACAGGATTAAAAAAGACTGAATCCAGAGATTGTCTCATTCCTGACTAATACTCCAATTGTTGGACCCTCCAAGAGAATTGAGGCCATCTACACAGCCTGGCTCGATAAGTGATGGAGAAATTAACAGTCATCCTGAATTATTGAAAGAGTAGTAAATGAACTGTAGAAAAAAACCTATTCAAATACAGTGGAGCCACAATTAGAATTATACAAGACCCAGCAGCAGCTACATTAAAAGACCACAGGTTTTGGACACCATATATATTGAAGAGCAAAAAAACTAGAGTATCAACCAAAAATATACTCAACAAAGTCAGCACAATCCTGAATGGAAGGGAAAAAAGACATTCAATTATCTGTCAGAGTTTCAGAATTTTGATGCAAAAAGACCTGAAATTTTACATATAAGATCCAAGAGAAATATAAGATTAGTTTCAAGGGATTCAACATGGACAAACTGCTTATGCTTTATATTTGGAAATATAAGCCATATGTCTAAGAATTTCATTAATAACTGGGTAATTCAAAAGAAAGTTTGGGATAGAGCTGTTGAGATATAATTCTAAAAAGTAAAACTGCACAAAAAAGGTAGAAAGAGGAATTACGTTAAACAAATGAGGTATGAGAGCAAGAATTGATGCAGAAAAATTATATGGAGAGGAAAGCTAGTAGTTCTGGAATCCTATCTAATCAGGAATGGGTTAAAGAGGTAACAATACATATTCACCTATAAGGGTATAAAATTCTTCCAAATTAATAAGAGAAATAAGACAGAAAGGGAATGGAAAGAGTATAGAACGATATGTAGATTAACAGGAACGGGATAAGGTGTGTAGATTTATGGGAATGATATAAAGAGCGAGGGAAAGAATGGGGAAAGAAGATAAAGAAGGAATCCTTAGAAGAGAGATAGATTAAGTAACAGGCAAGATAGCAGGTAAAAGTAAAACAGAGAAGTCGACAGGAATAGAAAATAAACATAATAATAATAATAATGATCAGAAATATAATTTATTAGAAAAAACAGGCAGATTAATCATTGCTCTCAAAATTAAAGCTAAAATAAATTTAATCAAAAGAGAAAAATAGGAAAATTATGCTAATATGTCAGCCATATTAATCAATATTACTTTAGACTATTTAAAATAACTAGATAGTAGAAGGTTAGAATATTGCCATACTGTAAGAAATAAGTTGGTGGATTTAGAAAAATGTGTAAAGACTTGAACTTATGAAGGAAATTATCCATCTTCAGAGAGAGGACAAAAGCATAGTATTATCTTACATATATGTATATGAATGTAGATGAGTATGTATGAGAATGATTATAGCTATCTATGTATATATGTGTATGCATGGGTATATGTGTATGTGTGGGCATATGCATATGCATGTATGTACGTATGCATGCACGTGTGTATATGTGCATGTCTATGTGTGTGTCTATATACATGCATACACATGTGTGTGTGTGTGTAACCAAATATATTCATGCTTAATTGTTGCCTTCAGGAAGAGGGAGGAGGAAAGGGTACATGTCCTTGAATAATGTCTGCATATTGAATCATCATTTCTGTCATTGCCAAAATAAATAGCAAGAAGAGATGGTTTCGCATTTGGTATTGGCTAAGAAATAGTCAATCAGTGGAATAGGATAGGATCACAAGACAAACTAGGCAATAACTATAGCAATTTAGTGTTTGATAAACCCAAAGACCCCAGCTTTTGGGATAAGTACTCACCATTCGATTAAAAACTGCTGGGAAAATTGGAAACTAGTGTGGAAGAAATTAGGGCTTGATCCACACCTAACACCACATACAAAGATAAGATCTAAATGGGTTCATGATTTTGACATAAAGAGTGATATCATAAGCAAATTAGAGGAACATAGGATAGTTTACCTTTCAGACCTGTGGAGATGGAATGAATTTATGTCCAAAGAAGATCTGGAACTCTTAATTGAACACCAGATAGATAATTTTGATTATATTAAGTTAAAAAGTTTCTGTACAAACAAAACTAATGCAGTCAAGATTAGGAGGGAAGCAATAAATTGGGAAATAATCTTTACATTTAAGGGTTCTGATAGAGGCCTCATTTCTAAAATATATAGAGAATTGTCTCATATTTATAAGAATTCAAGCCACTCTCCAATCGATAAGTGATCAAGGGATATGAACAGACAATTTTCAGATGATGAAATTAAAACTATTTCTAGTCATATGAAAAGGTGCTCCAAATCACTATTGATCAGAGAAATGCAAATTAAGACAACTCTGAGGTACCACTACACACCTGTCAGATTGGCTAAAATGACAGGAAAAGATAATGACGAATGTTGGAAGGGATGTGGGAAAACTGGGACACTAATACATTGTTGGTGGAACTGTGAATGTATCCAACCATTCTGGAGAGCAATTTGGAACTATGCTCAAAAAGTTATCAAACTGTGCATACCCTTTGACCCAGCAGTGTTTCTACTGGGCTTATATCCCAAAGAGATCTTAAAGGAAGAAAAGGTTCCCTAAATGCAAAAATGTTTGTGGCAGCCCTTTTTGTAGTGTAGAAACTGGAAATTGAATGGATGCCCATCAATTGGAGAGTGGCTGAGTAAATTATGGCATATGAATGTCATGGAATATTATTGTTCTGTAAGAAACGACCAGCAGGATGATTTCAGAGAGGCCTGGAGAAACTTGCATGAACTGATGCTGAGTGAAATGAGCAGAACCAGGAGATCATTATACGTGGCAACAACAAAACTATATGATGATCAATTCTTTTTTTTTTAATTTTTATTTTATTTGCATAACATATGTGTGGGTAATTCTTCAACAATAACCCTTACATAGCTTTCCGTTACAAATTTTTCCCCCCAACTCCCCACCCCTCCCCTAGATGGCAGGATATCCACTACATGTTAATTATGTTAAAATATTGGCAAATCGAATATATGTATACATATTTCCAAACTTATCATTGGTGTGCAAGAAAAATCTTATCTACACAAACGATATATCAGATAAAGGAAACACAATGTAAGCAAACATCAATCAAGGAGTATGAGAATGTTATGTTGTGGTCCACATTTCGCATCCCTCTCTCTGGGTGTATATGGCTTTCTTCAGTGAACAATTGGAGGTGGTTTGAAACATTTCATTGTTGAAGAGAGCCATGTCCATATGATGATCAATTCTGAAGGACATGGCTCTCTTCAACAATGAGATGTTTCAAACCAGTTCCAATTGTTCAGTGAAGAAAGCCATATACACCCAGAGAGAGGGATGTGAAATGTGAACCACAACATAACATTTTCCTGTTCTCTATTGATGTTTGCTTGTGTTATGTTTCCCTTCTCAGATTTTCTTTTCTTGTGGATCCAATTTTTCTTGCACAGCAAGATAACTACAAAAATATGTATACACATAGTCGATTTGTCAAGTATTTTAACATAATTAACATGTAGTAGATTTCCTGCCATCTAGGGGAGAAGTGGGGACTGGGGGGAAAATTTTGTAACAGAAAGCTTTGCAAGGATCAATGTTGAAAAATGGCCCATACATATGTTTTGCAAATAAAAAGCTAAATAATAAAAAAAAAAGAAGAAGAGATAGTTTCAGAGACATTTGAGAAGTTTTGTATGAACTGATAAAAAGTGAAGTGAGCAGAACCAGGAGAACTATTTATACAATAACAACATTATAAAAATAAAATAACTTTGCATGACTTAACAATTCGAATCAATCCAATGACCAAACATAGATTATAGAAGGCCATTGACAAAGAATACCAACTACTCTTTATTTTATAGATAGGGAAATTGAGACCAAAAAGGAGGAAGGGACTTGCCCAGAAACAAAGATAAAAATCAGAGCTTGAATTGAAACCCAAGTTTTTTGGGTTTTTTGGTTGGTTGGTTGGTTTGTTTGTTTTTCAGAACCACATTCTTCTTTCCACCAAGGTGCCTCCTTTATTTCATATAATAAAGCATTCTTCCCTTTCACAAGTGCATTAGTGATCAAAACAACTGAGCTAAGGGACAAAAACTGAAATGAGACTTGCAAGAAGTTTCTTGTGTTTAATGCCCTGAGAAGCAGTGGGCTCCCTCTTTCTCCTGTCCCAGCAATGGGGAAGCAGCAGGGTAGCAGGAAGAGCCTTGGGCTGCATATCTAGGAACTTAAGTTCCAATTTGTGCTCCACAATGACATCACCTCCTTTCTGTTGAATGAGGGCTTCACATCAGTCTCCCAGATCTCTAAAGCTTTCTCCAGTTCTAAACTTCTACAACACTTAGCAGGGTCATGTGAAAAAAAGTTCTAAGCTAAAAAGAAGAAATGGGAGAGAGAGAAGATGGACAAAGATGGACATAGCAACAACCAGAGTTTCTACATAAAGAAAAAGCAAACAGCTGAGTCTCTTCCTTGGCTCTCAGAGGAGAGTAAACCTAGAAGTGTTTGTTGAAATGCTAATCCGATTTAAAACTGCTTTGAATGGGTTGAAAGAGAAAGGTGGGTAGTTGCTCCCTTACTCCTCGCTATCTAAACTTGATCACTTTTCCTCCTCCCTGAGGCCTTAATAAAAAGTGTTTGCCCAGTCTGACTAACAGATCCTGGAGGACTACAAAGAACAGGTACATGGTTGGAAAAGATGAATAAACTATAAATACAAAGTACCAGAGGTCATCTCCAACCCTCTCATTGTACAAATAAGGATATGAAAAATGGAAGAAATGATGGAGCCCAAGTCTATACAGCTAATGAGTATTGAAATCTAGATCTTCCCATTCTCTGTCCATTCAACACCCTTTCTATTATACCATGCAAATCTCCAACCATAGCATTCCTTTTCTGAGTAGTAACTTATTCTACTTTCTCTCTTTGAAGAATTATTCCAATCATGTCTTTTTGTTTAGGGTTTTCTTAGCAAAGATACTGTAGTGATTTGTCTTTTCCTTCTCCAGCTCATTTTACAAATGAGGAAATTGAAGCAAACAGGGTTAAGTGACTTGCATGGAGAGTCACATAGCTAATAAGTAGCTGAGTACAAGTTTGAATCTGTTCTAAGCCCAATGTTCTATCCACTGCAGCTCCACCTAACTGCCCTTAGAAACCCTCATTTTCTTCAAGTTGTCAGCTTCCTCCTCATATTACTTTACATTTACTTTTCTGTGTGAACATTTTCTCCCCCAACCTCATAAGTTATAAATTCCTTGTAAATAAGACCTGATTTTTTTTTAATCCTTAGTTTCCATCACAGTACCTAGTACCTATTAAGTACTTAATACATTGTTACTAAATAAGAGGATGAATGAATGTTAGGAATATTTTTTTAAATGAGACAAGAGTCTGAGAGATGATGGCTCAAGATATAGATAGACTTGGCCATTATGTAAATGTTTTAATTGAATAGTCATGTGTGTTAATTTTTTTTTCTTTTAAATGGAAGGTAGGGGTAGGAATAAAAGAAAATAAATGCTTTTTAATTGAAACATAAAATGAAAAATTTTAAAAAGATATTGAGTTATACTTCTCCCTAATGCAGCTCCACTTCACTAGAACCTCAGAAAAAAATGGAAAATGATAAGCTTTTCTAAATTCTGGTCTCATCCAATAATGGAAAAAGAGTAAGACTTCTACAGCCTCCTAATCCCCTCCCTTTACCCAATCAACAAGGATTCATTCAGTTCTTCAATCTGTTCACCTGGCCTCCCACATTCATCTGTTTCCAAGTGGTTTTTATGAATCTATAATTAAAGGGAAATGAAATAATTCTACCTGGACCAGTTTCCCACCAGCTTGTCAACAAAATCTCTTACTAGTTTTTGTCAGCCCTAGGAATTTGATATCTGTTTTCTGAGTCCTGGTCCTTATTTGAAGGCTTCTGTTATAATGGGAAGGTTTTTCAAAGGGTTCTCTAACCCTAGGTGCATCTAGGGCTGGAGCACAGTATTGGAATTTGATGGAAATCATCATTAGTAATAGTAGCAATGGCCAGGGACATCCAGACTTGCCAGAGCAGAGATGTAATTCCAGGCCTTACTTGTCCATTTCATTCTCTACTGATAAATCAATCAAAAGCACCATGCTTTATTGTTGATCAAATCTGACTCCATTATCTTAGCATAGATAGTGAAGTAATTTGCCATTTCCTTCTTCAGCTCATTTTAGAGAGAAAAATGAGTCAAAGAAAGTTAGGTAATTTGTCCAGGATCACATAGCTAGGAAGTATCTGAGGTCACATTTGAACTCAGGAAGATGGGTATTCCTGACTTCAGGCTTGGTGCTGTATATACTGCACCACCTAGCTGGCTTTGGCACTGTGGTAGGCACTGAGGATACCAAGATTGAAGTGAATCAGCCCCTTTTTTCAAGAGTCTCATATTCTATGATAAGGAGAAAAATATGTGATCCTGGGCAAGTCACTTTACCTTCCTAGCTGACAATTTTCTAAATATAAAAATAATAGGATAGACTACATGAGATCTGATGTCCCTCCTCTCCCTTTTGAGCTTAAAATTATGACAAACAGATAAAAGTTGATTGGAAGAAGGGGAAAGGGAGAAACTAGCAACTGCTGGGATGGATCAGGAAAAGTCTCATTTAGGTGTTTCTCCAGTCTTTAAGGAAACTACACTATGCTCATTAGAACACGGATTCTTAGAGTGTAGGGATTAAATTTTTTCTTTTCTTTGGCTCCCCATTGCTTAGCCCAATACCTGGTACTTAGCACTTAATAAATGCTTCCTGACTGACTGACTGGTTTTGAAGAGGTAGAGGGAAGAGTGAGTCCATTCTATTTAAGTAAAAAGATATGGAGACAGGAAATTCAGTGTCATATATAAGCAACAACAAACAGTCAAATTGCACCAGATATTAAGGATCACAAGGGCATTACAGGTAATAAGCCTGGCAAGGTAGGCTGAGACGGGCTGTAAGGGATTTTAAAGGCAATAACAAAGGGTAATAATAGCTAATATTTATAGAGTAATATTTTATTTTAGTATGTGCCTGGCCTGTGCTAAGCACTTCACAAATTTCATCTGACCTTGTGATCCTCATAACAACCCCAGGAGTCGATCGCTATTATTGTCCCTATTTTACAGATAAAGGCACTGAGGCAAGTTAAATGACTAGCCCAGGATCATCCTGCTAGTAAGTATCTTTGACCAGATTTGAACTCAGTCTTCCTGACTCCAGGACTAGTGCTCTTTTTACTGCTCCATCTAGGTCAGTGGGGAGTCAACTGCCATAAAGTAGGTAAAGCACTTGACATACTGAAAAGTTCCTCACAAACTTCAATTATTATTGTTGTCTGTTGTTGTTATTGTTGTTTTTGGCCACCTGTAGATTTCAATCCTAATACACGTCAGGATAAAACTTAGGAATTTTTAAAATATGCACAATACTCAACAACTTAAAAGTTCAAGCAGGTCCTTTCTCCTTTTTTCCATAGACTTGGAGAATAATGGCAATGAAGGCTACAGAAAGAATAAACAATTTAGGGTAGGAGTAGGGCAAGCTGAAAAACACTGGACTTGAGAGTCAAAGCACCCAGCTTTTAATCACTCCTCTGCTTCTCATTGCCTAGGTGAGCTTGGGTAGGCCATCTCACTGCTTTCAATCTTATTTTCCTGTCAGAAAATTACTGTTTATTAACTTCCTACTATGTCAGACACTGTGCTAAACACTAGGGGTCCAAAAAAAAAGTACAGAATAGTTCTCTCTCAAGGAGCTAACAGTATAATGAGAGAGAATATGCAGACAACTAACATTGCATGTCCATAATCAACATATATCATATAGGATGCAAGTGGGTGATAAAGTCAGAGTGAAGGTTCTATTAATAAGAGAAACTAAGAAAGGCTTCCCAGAGAAATCGAGATTTTAGCTGGGACTTGAAATGAGTCAGAGAAGCTAGGAGGCAGAGATGAAAAGGAAGAGAATTCCAAGCCTGGGGGTCAGCTAGAGAAAATGCTCAGGGTCTTATGCAATGTCTTATAAAAGGGAAGGATTGAGCAATAGGATTCTGGGGTCCCTTTGAGCATTAAACCTATGATCCTTCCTTGAGACTCCTAAGATTTGTCCTTGTACTTCCAATTGAATTCAAGATGATACTAACAATAAAAACTGACAAAAATACTACAATAAAAATTTTACTTTTAAAATTTCCATCATTGCAAGAATCTCTCATTTCCTGAGTGCCCACAGTGTATTAGAAATGGGACATAGACCTGACTTTAATGGAGTTTACATGATACAAAAGCAGGAGCAGCTGCAAAAGTAGGCTGGGGATGGCTTTGCCCATGTGGGGCCATTCCAGAATTGCAAGTTCTCCTCTCTCCCACACACTTCCTTCCACCCAACTATAAGAAGTCTCCAATTCCAGAATCAGAGATTCCCTTTGGCCAAAGGTCTTAAAATGCAAATACCCCTGGGAGGGGTAACACAGGAAGACTCCAATGTCATTTACACATCCCAATGAATGAGTTTATCAAAGCCTTTCCTGAAAGCTGGGGTGGGAGATGAGCACGAGAGCAGGGGGGTGGCTGCCTCAGGGGGCTAAGGATGCAGAAGGGGCAATTAGGGACCGTGACTAGCAACTACAAATTTCTCCAGTTTTCCTCTGTCTAAGGCTTGCTGCATTATACAATGTTACACACAAAAATAATATTTGAAATTTACTAGGCACACATCCATGTATAGGTATCTTTTTCCACCTTCTTAGAGGTCTGGCTAAATTACAGCTAGCACAAGAAATTTAACTACAGCAGAGCTATCTCCTTCCAGTAGAAAGTATTACAACATTGGATAAGGAAAGAAGGTGGAATACCAGGACCAAACTGCCTATGGAGGGGGCTTTTGTGGGGTGGGGAGAGAAGTGTGGAGGGGCGGGGGTGCAAAGCAATCAAATTTAAGAGGGGGAAGGAGAACAATACTCGGGCATTTGTCTGCTTCCTCACCTCCCACCAACCTGGCTGTTTCTCAAAGGCCCTGCTGGGTTGCCTTTCCCCAAGTAGGCCAGGTGTGAAGGGAATGCAGGGAAGCCCCCAGTCCCAGGGACACTTCAGGGCAGGAAGGCCTGGAATTAACTACCCAATTCACACCCACTGCTCTGGGGATGCCTTTCCGGCTGCTGGAGACAGCTGGGAGCCCATTAGAAAATGGATGTCTTCTTTTCTAGTTGGGGGAGGGAGTAAGCTCTTGAGAAAACAAATTAAAGAGTGCTTTAGCTGCCTACATCTCTCTGGCAAAGGAAGAGAAATTGAGTGGAGGAAAGCACTCAGGTTTCAGTTCCTCTTCCCAGGCTTGTGCACATTTGGTAGGGAAGGAAGGAAGGAAGGAAGGAAGGAAGGAAGGAAGGAAGGAAGGAAGGAAGGAAGGAAGGAAGGAAGGAAGGAAGGAAGG
>JAJPUD010000652.1:124614-142851 GCA_023553655.1 Myrmecobius fasciatus
ACCTTAAGATCACAATTTTTTAAATATGAATTTTTTAAAATGAGAGAGAGATTTGCCCCAGGTCACTAAGGTGGGACTCAATCCAGTTGCTGATGTTATTTTTGAAGTTTTCATTAAGTACCTATTTGTTGTATCTCAACAGTAGACATAGTACAAAATGAATTGCAAGTTACTTGACACTTTCCCAATTAGATGTTTTAATTTTATCAGACAGACTGTATTGGAACTGGATATGAGGAGGAGGAGAAAGAGGAAGAGGAGGGAAAGAGGAAGAAGAGGAAAAGGAGGAGGTAGACAAAGAAGGAAGAGGAAGGAAGAAGAAGGAAGAAGATCAGGAGGAAAAGGAAGAGGAGAAGGAAGGAGAAGGAAAAATCTTAGAATAGGGATCAGAGGATGGGCCTGGTAGTCAGCAAAAAAGAAATCAAGTCCTACTTGTGACACATATTGGCTGTGTGATCCTATGCAAATTACTTAGTTTCTCAGTGCCCTGATAATTCCCTAAGACTATAATTTGCTTTACAATGATAAAATCATAGAGCCAAATATCATCTATATTTCTATATATCATATAGAAATATATGTATAACATATGGTATATCTACATACACACACACTTTTACATTATATAGATAGATAAATAGATATAGATCTATCTATCTATCTATCAGTTTTATGTGACTGAAGGTTGCAAGGCTAGATGCTGGGCCTAGAATCAGCAGAACATGGCTTCTTGGCCCACCTCTGAGACTGATTTGTTGTGTGACCCTGGATGATCATTTGTCAGATACCTCAGACTTACCCACTGAGTCATAGACAGGGTAGGGTTAGTGGAGGGAATCTCATCCCCAGGAAATGAAGGATTGTTGATAGGCTGTTTTCCACAATCCTGAGAAGCTGGTCATTTGTTATTAGCTCTTTCTTACACATGAAGAAAAAGAGGTACTAGGCAATTGAGGGGACCAGCTTAAGACCACACAGCTAGTAAGTGACGGAACTGGGACTGGAACCCAAGTCTTCTGACTCCAAATCTAGCTTTCTGTCTACTCCAGAAGACAGTTAAACAGATGCATAAATTAAATACATGAATGCCTTAAGTAAACGCATTAAGTGGGGTGGTGAGTGAAGGGGGAGGCCTCAGGGTCATATGTCAAGGAAATCACCATCACTCTCCCAATTAGATGGAGGAAGCTTCCTGGAGGAGGTGGGATTTCAGGAGGGTAACTGGTTATGAAAGTAATTATCCTATGTATTACTTTCAGCCAACTAGAAGAACAATTATTCAGTCTGCCCTTGACTAATTTATCTCAATGGCGCTTTATTTGTCTTGGCTCCAATCTTTTTCTTTCAGGGTTAATCAAGAGTGTCACTGAGGTCCCATTTACCACAGGCATGCTAAGGGATTGTTTAGAAATACAGCTGAGTCTTTTGTGTCTCTATATCTGAAATGTGGATGCCTTGAGAGGAGATTGAATCTAACCCCCTCAAAAATGTATTTTTCCCAGTCCATAATGACCAATGATTCTGAGCCTCCACTAGACAGAATTAGGCTCTCTGAACTCTGAAATATTTCTTCATTTTCCTGAATGCATCATTGGGATGTCACAGAAAAACACAAATCAAAATCACTTTCCAGTCCAAGAACACTCTCCAGAAAAGCTTAAGGAGACAGGCATGTGTGAGCCCCAGCCCTCTGCTTTCTGTCACACACAAAAAAAGATTTTCAATAGCATCTGATGTTTTCCTGGGTGGAAAGACAGAGTCAGCATTTGTATATAAATATTATTACACAGCTTGAGGGATCAGTCAGGAAACTGTGGTTGCAACATCCCAATTTGCCATGTTAAAAGACAAAAGACCTCCCGTCCAAAAAAAAAAAAAAGCCTCACCCCAACCCAAATCCCACCCTAGAAAAAGTACAATGTAGGGCAATCCTGTCATTTCTTGTTATAGCATAATGAGGTTTAGGATGCTGTAGCTATTAGCTAAAAGTCTATACGAATCAGACACTAAAATTGAGAAAATAGATTGAAAGAAAAGCAAATCTAACTCATATTGTGGCTAAGCCACTCTGCATAATACAAAGGGATGAGAATTCCTGGAAGTCAAGAGATCTGAATTGGAATTCTGGTTTAGCCATTTGCTTACCTATGTGACTTTAGGCAAGTCCCTTCCCTTCACCCAGCCTCAATTTCCTCCTCTGTAAATATAATAGCTAGCACTTCAAGATTAGCAAAGTGCTTTTAAAAAATTATTTCATTTTATCCTCAAAAAAAAAAAAAAACCCTGAGAGATAAATGCTATTATTATTCCCATTTTACTGATGAGAAAACTGAGGTGGGGAGAAGTTAAATAATATATCCAGTGGGCAAGGTAGATGGTTTAGTGGATTAAGCATCACCCTGAAATCAAGAAGACCTGAATTCAAATACAGTCTCAGACATTTAACACTTACTATGTGATCCTAAGTAAGTCACTTAACTTACTCAGCCAAAAAAAAAGGAAATAACATGTCCATGATCACACAGCTAAGTGTGTAAAGCCAAATCTGAAGTTGAGTCTTCCTAAATCTAAACCCAATGCTCTCTCTACTAGAGAGTGGGGGTGGGGGATTATATCATAATTTGCAAAATCTGTTCCAGCTCTAACATTTGATTTTCCTTTGTATGAAGACTATTAGGGCAGCAGAGATCTAGGAAAGCAGTGAACAAAGCAGTCATGAGCTAAAAGCACGGTTGGGAGTGTCTACAACTTGTAAGTCTCAATCAGGAATGTCAATAATTTCAAGGGAGAGTCCATGTCTAAGCTACACAAGCCCCAAAGCCATCAATCTTATGAACTTGTTTTTTCTGGCTTCCTGTTTTCTTGCAAAGAACTACTCACCTTTGTCCTCCTCCACCCTTAGTCCCAGAGAACCCTAATGAAAGACAGTAAGAAGGTAAATGACATGAGGGTGTGCATTCAGGGGTGATCAGAGCTGATAACTGTTAACTATAGCAAAAAATCTCAGGTCTGGCTATGTACATGTGGAGAATAAGTTGGATAATAGAGTCTCCTCATTTCCACAGTAGCATATCCTAATGGTGACTCCAGCTGCCCAGGAAGCCCAGTCTAGCTATTAGCTCCCCAAAAGGTCCTATAAGAATAATAATCACACCTATTTCATAGGGTGAACTTGAAGATCACAGGATCCCTAGAGTTAGAGGGAACCCAGAAGTCATCTAGTCTAATCTCTTAAATTTACAGATGAGGAATCTCAGACCCAGAGAGATTGTGACCAAGATCATACAACTCCATTAAGTGGCAGAGCCAGAATTTTAACCCAAATTCATCAACTCCAAATTCACTGTGGTGTAATCAAATAAGATAATGTATGGAATATAATGTTTGTAAACAACAACATATAATATATATATGTACATATATATTATAACATAAGAAAATAAATATACAATAAATTGTATATAATATAATATTTATAAACCTTAAAATATTATATTGACAGTTATTATAATTTTGGGGTAGCTGAGCACTGGGTCTGGAGTCAGGAAAACTTGTGTGTCTTAGGCTAGATTTTAACTCAGGAAAATGAATCTTCCCATCTTTAGTGAGTTAAGGAAAATAAAATATTAGAACCCTGTAAAGATAGAAAGAAGCCACATTATGAAGAACTTAGTAGCTGTGTGGTACTTAATAAGTCATTTAGTTTGCCTCAGTTTCCTCATCTGGTAAAATGAGCTGGAGGAGGAAATGGCTAACCATTCCAGGATCTTTGCTAAGAAAATCCCAAATGGGATCCAAGAGAGTCAGACACAATTGAACAACAATTATAGTTTTGTTATTTTATATACAATTATTATAATTTGCATTATGAAAATCATTATCTTATTAATATTTATTTTTAAAGGATGTTATTTATTATGTTTCTATAAGTGCAAAGACTATACAAATGTAGCACATTTAGATTCTGCCATAGTTCTCATTCTCCTAGGGTTCTGTGAAATTGGTTGAATATTGTTAAAGAACTGGATTTCTTCTACTATATGAATTTTAAAATGCAGTTGTGCCATTTGCAAAAAAAAAAAAAATGATGGATACCCAATCTAGATTATTAGGACAAAAGAATATGGTTTTTTGTTTCCTAAGGTCTTCTCCCTCCCAATTTGTAATCTATCTTTCATGCATATAGGACCCAGTGTCATAGAATTAGCATAAAGGACTTTAGAGATCATCTATTTTATCAGTTTTCAAACTTTTTAGTCTCAGGACCCCTTTACATTCTTAAAAATTATGGAGGATCCCAAAGTGCTTTCATTTGGATGGGTTATAGTTAGTGATATTTATTGTGTTGGAAAGTAAAAGTGATAATTTTTAAATATTCATTAATTTATTTTAAAATAATAACTCACTACATGTTAGCATAAATAATATATTTTATAAGAAACAATTATATATTGCCAAAACAAAAATAATTCTATTGAGAAGAGTAGCGTCCTTTTATTTTTATTTATTTATTTTTGCTTTTTGCTGAGGCAATTGGGGTTAAGTGATTTGCCCAGGGTCACACAGCTAGGAAGTATCTGAGTTCAGATTTGAACTCAGAGCCTCCTGACATCAGGGCTGGTGCTCTAACCACTACGCCACCTAGCTGCCCCATTGTTATATATTTTTTAGAAATCCCTTTAATAAATGGCTTTAAAGAAGGGAATTAGATTCTCGTATCTGCTTATGCACTCAATCCATTGCAATATGTTATTTTGGCTGAAGGAAATAAAGAAAATCCAGCCTCATACAGATATGTAGTTGGAAAAGGGAATAGTATTTTCATAGCTTTTTCTGATAATTGTAGATTTTCTCTGATACTTTGCCCAAACTTGACAAATAGTAGTTTCTTAAAGGTTGATTATAATGTAAAATCAGAAATCATACAATGAATGAATGAGAGTAGAAAAAAGGCATTTGTGTCAATATTCTGATGAAAATTATTATGACCTCACAGACCCCTGAGAAGGGTTTTCATGTTCCCCTTTAGAAATAAGAATTTGAGCTGTTAATCTCATCTAATCCCTTCATATTTCAGAGGTCTAGAATGGTATCCCAAATCACATAGATTAAGTATGGAATTCAAAGTTCTCTGACTCCCAATCCAACAGTCTTTCCATTTATACCATATAAATTATATTTCAATGAATAGAATCATCAGTTCCCGTAGAAAAATACTGTTTTGCATTATGGAAACTCCTCCACCCATTGATCTAAGCAAATAAGTGGCAAAACAAATAAAACAATTTGTACATAATATTCAATTCCAATTGTGTGACCCTGGACAAGTCACTTAATCTCATCTATAAAATGGGGATCAAATGATTTAATAAGTTTAGCATGCTTTGCAAACCTTAAAACACTATACACATGCCAGCTATGATTATTTTTATGTGTTACTCAAGTCTTCCCAACTCCATCTAAAATAGTACCACCATGTTTCTTCCTCTTGTCAAAAGTAGGTACAGTTTATAAGTGATATGTTATCTGTGAAACTGATTGACAGGATCACATTAAAGGTGTCATTGTCAACCCAAGAAAAATTACTTGCTATCTCTAATATGGCAGTTTAACAACAATGAACTGGATAGCGGAGAGATAGAAGGGGCTTTAGAAGTCACTGAGACCAACTCCCTCGGTGTGCTAGTGAGTGTTTACTAGCAAACTCCTCACAAAATATAAGGTTATTTTTAAGGTTAATGGGCATCATTATTTTCCTCCCATCATTTCTTAAGTCTAGACAATCAACAAAACAATAAATCAAGCCCTGATTTGTAATTTACTAATTTCCAAGATGTAAATGTTGTGGTTCAGCCGTGTCCAACTCTTTGATGACTCCATTTGGGGTTTTCTTGGTAAAGATATTGGGGTGGTTTGCCATATCCTTCTCCAGCTCATGTTATAGATAAGGAACTGAGGTAAACAGGATTAAACAACTTGCCCAATACACAGGAAGAAAGTATCTGAGGGTCAATTTGAACTCAGGTCTTCCTGACTCCAAACCCAACAACACCCTATCCACTGTACCACCTAACTGCCCCTTATTTAACATAATGTGGTGGGGGAAAAAAGTGCTATATTTAGAGTCAGAGGGCCTAGATCAAATTCCAATCTATTTATGATCTTAGGCAAGCCATATAATTTCTGGGCTTCCATTTCCTCAGTAACTAAACTAGAAAGTTGAATTATATTAGAGGCTGAATACCTGCAAAAGTCCCAAGTAGGGTCTGGACCAGATTAAAATGTAAATGGGAAATGTTTGAAAAAATAAATAAAAATAAAATACAACATAAATAATGTTAATTTGTGGTTTTCTAAATCAATATGCAGCCAGGAAAGGATGTGTTTCAATTTGAATTTTATACCACTGGACCAGATAGCCCCAAAAGTTCCTTCTAGCTCAAAATCTGGTATGCTTATCCTCTTCATTCCACAATTTTGAAGAGCCATTAGAGAGATCCAATCATGTCAACTTATGCTTACTTAGAAGGGATTCTTCTCCCTGGAAGAAGGGTTAAAACTATATTGTTATATTATCTGTAAATATACATTCTATAAACAAACATATGGGAGAACTGTCCTGATTTCAAAAATCAAAACTGGAAGCAGCATGCTATATAGTTTATCACCAGATCCAAGCCAAAGGATCTGCATTCAAATTTTACATCTGACGCTTACTACTTTGTGTGACCTTGGATAAATCAATTAAACTAAGCTCTTTAAATAATTAGCAACTAAGTTTCTTGACTAGATGGTTGCTAATGTCTCCTCTAATTACAGAGTTAAATGATGTTTCTATCAATACATTTTTAGCTCTATCATTCAATAAACATTTTTAAGCATGTATCAGGTCACGTATAAGGGATAAAAAAAAATGGAGTAAAAAAATGGGACTTATTTCCTACTCTCAAGAAGCATACATTCTAATGGTGAAGTTGATGCTGTTGTTGTTCAATTATTTCAGTAGTGTCCCACTCTTCATTCTCCATTTGGGATTTTCTTGGAAAAGATACTAGTGTGGTTTGCCATTTCTTCCTCCAGCTCATTTTACAGATGAGGAAACCCTTGCCTAGCGTCACATAATTAATAAATGTCTTAGGTCAGATTTTAATTCAGGAAGATGAATCTTCTTGACGTTAGTGAATTAAGGAGAATAAAATATTAGAAGCCTGAAAAGGAAGAAACAAGTCACATTATGAAGACTTTAAATGTTTATATCATTTTATCTTAATCTCCAAAGACTTCATCTCCCCTGATATAAGGGACACAGCATGTTGCTTGCTATACTTACTAACTACCCCTAATGAAGATTTTATATCAAACAACCTTAAGCAGAACACATCTAGCATATCCTACAGATATGTGCCTCATTTTTCTCATTTTATTGTTGATTCCCAACTACTTACTTGAAAAAATATACATTATTTCCTGGTTCTTCAGACTAATGTGCATGTATGTTTGGCTGTGCATAAATGTGTAGTGATGTAAATCCCTTCTTGCCCACTCATGCCTTTGGCCTAATATGTCAATCTTCTGTATATATGCTGTGTGCGGGTGTGCCCATACCAGTGTGTCTTTCTTAAGCCATAAACTCCTGAACAGCAGGAAGCAGGTCTATGTAATTCTTCTTGTATTGCCCCTGGGCAACTACATGCTTAATAAAAATATCTTGCTAACAATGATGATAAAACTGCCTTAATGACCCTATTTATTATACAAGCTCATTGCATGAGATTAAGAACTATAATAAAAACATCTAAAACAACATTATGAAACTGAATCTTAAAGAGTTCATTAATTCAATACCATTATTTGCTAAGCACCCACTAAGTGCAAAGTATTGGGTACATTGAGATAAAAAAAAAAAAAAACAGCAACAAAAATCAAAAACAGAAACAAAAACAAAATCCATACCATCAAGAAGTTTAGATTCTATGAAGTTAGGGAAAGTAACAGAAGAGCTATAACAGTTACGTAGGTAAGCTTGAGTATAATGTACAATATTAAAAAGGGACAAAACAGAGACCCAGGCAAAGTGCTCTAGGAAAATTCAAATAGGGCATAAACAGTAAGATGAAGAAAGTATCTAAATTGGGATTTGCAGGAAGAGAATTCTTCTGCATAATTCTGACATAAAGAAGCAGTCCATTAGTAGAGGAATTTCCTCACTGGAGATCCCTATACCAAACATATCACGTGTGATCTATGTCACAGATGTGCCTATGTGTAAACACAATGGAAGATGTTATGTTGCATTCAGTTTCCAGTGAAAAGAATGAAGAATGTATAAAGAACAATTTGAACTGAGGCCAAAAAGTAGGTAGAAGGCAGACAGTGAAGGAATTTGAAGGAATTTGCATTTTATCCAAAGGCAATGGGGAGCCACTGAGGGTTTTTGACAATGAGGGTAAGTAACAGAGTCAGACTTGTACGTTAGGAAGATTATTTAACAACTGGGTGAAACATGGAATGAGGTTAACAGATCAGCATGAGAGTCAGCAGTTATACCACTTCCTATTACAATGGCCAGAGTAAAAAGTGATGGGAGCAAGTAGGACCATCTCAATGTGAGTTAAGGGAAGTGTAAAATTGTGAAAGACAGGATTGAGATCCATTCAAGAAAGGATAGCAACTCAATGGATGTGGGGAGGGAGGAGTGATAAAGAAGGAAAAAGTCAGAATTGACTGAGTGATTGGGAGAATGTAGAGTGATAAAAAAACAAAAATGGGGAAGTTGGAAGGAAAATTGGATTTAATGGCAAAGTGGTGAGTTCAGTTTTAGTTCAGTTTAAACTCAGGGAGACTCTTCCTGAGACTTCCAAAGAGAGTGAAGAAGATTTTTCTTTCCCATCTCCATCTTCTAGCCAGCAATGATGATTGATCACAAATGATGGTGAGAGCACATAATTGTTTAGATGAACCTAATTCTAGATCTCAGGTCATTAGCTAAGTATATAAAGTACAATTAATGTAGAATTCTCAAAATGAACAAAAATTCCTACTACAACATGTATGGATAAACCTTAAAATATATCAGACATTGAACTCAAAAAAAAAATTCAACAAAAAAGTGCTACCCTAATTAAAAGGAAATTGTGTATTTGTAATACAAGTATCCTATCATGTTGTCAATTTACATGTTCAGTATACTACAATGTGCCATTGCAAAGAAAGCTGTGCTATTAGAAGGGAAAAAAATTTTAAAGTCGAGAACCACTGAAATGGGGCAATTGGGAGGGAGAGCTTTTTATAGGAGATGGCATATGAGTTGAGTTTTGAAGAGATCTAGGAACTATACAAATTAAAAGTTAAAAAAAAAGATTTTATTCTAGTAATGAGAACAATCTCTGTAAAGGCAGGAGATTTGGTTAAAACGAAAAACAAAAACAAATGAAAAATAAAATAAAAACCAGAAAAATAGGATCCATAGAGACTGACCAGGAAAAAACCTAAGAATGAATACATCTAGATACATCATTGATAAGTTCTAACAGGACAATGATAATCACAAAAACTTCCATGTTGAAAAAAAGAAATGCAGAAATCATTTCTCAAGAAATAATTGCCAGAATCACATTGATTTTCTGGAAGAACAAAGTTTGTTTGAAAAAATAAAAAAGGAACATAACTTTGGTGTATGTGTTGGTTAAGACACTCCTGATCAATTGCTGTAACCCTTTAGCCAAATAGAAAGGTTTTAAATGAATTATTTTTTAAAAAGGGTTTAAACTCTTTGTAATTTCTTTATAATATAAGAAAAAATCTTGAATCAAGTATGATAGAATCAGAAAGATAGCTTGTTGATGGCTAGCCAAAGATCAGCTCTACCCTCAATGGTCTTTGAATTCTATCTCTAGTGCTGGTCGCTTGTAGAGCTTATAGAGACTGTATCAAGACAGGAAAGTTTTGTGGAATGTAACTCACCACAGTCTAGAAGAACAACAGTTATGGAGAAAGATCCCATATCTTAAGAGGGATTGCTCTTTGCATTTTCCCTTGAGCCTTTGCCTGAGAGCAACATGGAAAAAAAAGATTTCTCCCTCCTTTACTCCTCCTTCCATTGGCTATGTCATCTTGCAGCAAAGTTACCAGCTTAGTAAGAGATACCAAAAGGGGCTAGGCCCAGAGTATAGGACTAAGAACCCAGCAGCAGAGAAAAAAAAATTAAATATGGTTTCAAGAGAGAATTAAGCCCTTGAGATTGGGAGGTGTTTGACAGAGAAGTTCAGGGCTAGAATGCTAGTTGATGGTTTGATTTATTGTTGTTCATCCTTTTTTTCTTTTTTTGAAGAGGACCAATGACATCATAAAGTGAAGTTTTGGCTTTCTAAATTGGATTTAAGTGAGGAAAAGTTGCATAGAGGTATCAGCTTCACTCTCTCTTCTAGAATCACTGAAATCCAGGTGCAAAATGCTATAATAGAAATAATGTTGAGTTTGGATATAAGTTTAGAGTACACCAGTTAGATAGAGTTTACTAAGCATACTAATATGCTACAATGCTAGTGGTAGTGGGACCCGTATAAGGAACATTTATAGCCAAGATAACTCTGGTTCCAAAAGGCTCCTAAGTTCTTCAATGCCCTATGTCTTCACGGTGCTCTTCCTCAGCTATAGCAAATCCAAAGTAAATTTAGAAATTTAGAAAAAAGTGAACACAATGAAACCAAAAGAAATTAAAATTACTGTCTGTTGTTACTGTATACTGTTTTTAAATGAATAAATTTAGGGATTTAAAAGAAAGAGGATTATTTACAGAAATATAAAAATAACTAAAACTAATAAAACAAGGAATGGATAAACTAAGTAGATAAACTTTAGAAAGAAAAATCAGAGAGGATGTCAGAGGGGCTCTGGAAAAAGAGATTAAGTCAGCCTAGACAGATATACAACTAAATTCTACCAAACTTTTAAAAAACAAGAACTTCTATCATATATAGATGGATTCAAAATATAGAGCAAAATAGTGGGATGCCCAGTTCTTCCCATGAGGCAGATTCAGAATTTGAACCTAAATGAAAGGAAGGCAAAGATGAAAAACAAAAATTAAAGGCTAATATCTTAATGAATACTAACATCAAAGTATAAATAAAATACTCACAAATGGAATATAGAATATTTTTTAAAATTAATCATGAACTAAAAAAAGACTTAAAAATGAGCACAATCAATATCATAAGTCTTATTCAAAAGGGAAAAAAATAAAGGCTAATATAGTACTCATTCATGACTTTAAATCACTTTAAATTACAGGAACAGAAGGCTCTTTCCAAAAGTATTTATTTAAAACCATGAAATGATATTGTACACAATTCTTAAAATGCTCAAAACATTCTCATTAAAAACAGGTGTTTAAATAGGGATGTTCACCTCCACTGTATATGGCACAGTTTTTTGAATATTAACAATAAGAAAAAAGTGTGAAAAATACTAACATTTTAAAATCTCTTATTTGCAGACATGATTAGATGCCTAAAAAAAGCTAAGACAGTTTGCCCCCCGCCAATTAATTAACAGAAGTAACCAATGACTTTAACAAAGTAGTGGCATACAAAATAAACTCATAAAAATGATTTGCTTTATTCAATGTGCTGTCAACATAAGTTAAGAAAAAGTGACAGAAGTAACTATAATATACACCAAACATTTAAGCAGTAACTCTTGAAGAAACTGACTTTGAAGGAATAAAGAACCAAACAAAATGGATGGATACATCTAGTTCTTGGACAAAGACAAATAGAATAAAAATGATAACAATGCCCAAACTTAAAGATTTGTCTCAATATCAACCAAAGTACCAAGAGGCTATTTATAGAACTAGATAAAGTTATAACAAAATTTATATGGAAAATAGGCAATAATATCCAGAAGAATTATAAGAAAAGAAAGCCAATAAAAAGGGATTCATCCTACTAGATCTCAAAAATATATTACAAACCAATGGTGATAAAAAGTGTCTAGTATGAAAAAAATAAATAAATATGCCAACTATTGGAACAGAATAGAAAACCCAAGAAAGATTAGTATTTGATAAAGCCATACTTAAAAAACATAGACAAATAAAATCACTCACTACTGAACAAAATCTGCCGAGGAAACTAGATAGAAGGGGAAGAAAAAAAGCTTTGGTCCCATGCACCACAATAAGCTCTAATTAGAGACAAAGTTTAATTATAAGAAACAAATCTCATGTACACATACATAAAAAAATAACTTGGAAAAAATAATAGATTTATCTGAACTCTTCAGAGGAGGTATATTTTTTCAATTAAAACTAGAGACAAAAAATCATTGGTTTTGGTTATCCAAAGATAAAATTATTTTAACTAGAGAAAGAAAAATCTGAAATTTAAAAATGTAAAGCTATTGGAAAAAATGTTTGAAGTAAATAAATCAAAGGTCTGACATCCAAAACCCCTAAAGAAGTGATGCATATTTACAACACTAATAATTCACACTTTTCAACATTATAAGTATCAAAGGACATGAATAGACAATTTGTTCAAGAAGAAATACAAATTTTATAACCAAAGGTACATCAAAACACTGCTTCTGATGTCACCTTTAAGTCCATTAGAAAAACAACAACAACAAAAATAACAAAATTCAATGTTGGAAGGTTTGCTGAAATTGTTTTGAAGGACTTCAAACAAATGTCAAATTTTGAGAAAGCCATATGGACCAAGAGCCCCCAAACTGATCACAACTTTTGACCCAGGGATTCTACTGCCCTGACTTTATCATAAAAATAACAGAAGAAAAGAAATAAGGATCCACCTAACTCAAAAGATTCATATTTGTTTCATTTATGAATGCAAAAAAGTTGGAAAGAGATTTTATTACACTTATAATAGCTAACACAAAGTGCTTCACAAATTACTGTGATTAATAAGGAAAATCTGAACAGAATTTGAACTCAGGTCTTCTTGGCTCCAAAACTAGTGCTCTAATTATGCTGTCTAGCTGCCTTTAATCACTCCAGAGAAGAGATAAGAAGACAACTCCCTTTTTTTTCAGAGATTTGTAGGGGAGGGGGTTTAAAAGGAGATATGGATGTGAAATTCTGCATTTATTAATTCATGTGCTGGTTAGTTTTGCTGAAGTTTTTCTTTCTTTTTTATCCTTTATTAAAAGGGATAATTTTCGGGATGGGGGGGAGAAGGGGAAGGATATGTTAGGAAATGCAAGTGATGTAAAAAACAGAGAACAATCTGATTTTTTTTACAAGCAACTTAATGCAACTCTTGAAGCTTACCTGTATTTCTTATGATATCATCATATCATCATCATTCTCCTGAACAAAATGGGGGGGGGGAGAAAGGGGGCAAAGGAATTATGTGCAAGAGAAAAGACTGGCCCAACACTCCATAGCAACAAGTGGTGTAAGAATCTGTGCCCCTTGGCCCCAGCCTTCCTTTGCCAAATATCTGAGACTCAAACCCTTCAGCAACTGGGAGCCTATCCAATAGGGTGTTAGCCACTCTCTATAGTTAATTTATTCACTGGCAAATGTTTATTTAACTATTTAGTCTTTAGATCCCTAGGCTTATTAAATAAGCTTCTGGAGGAAAGGTTTAGCAAGTGGGTGTGTTCAATCAGAGACAGATGACTGGGGTAGGGCGTTATTTGTTCTCAGGTGGTTATCAATGGAGACAGGATCAATTATTTTCATTAGATACAGTCAACAAAGGCAGAAGGGATAAGGGTTCTTTGCTGGGAAAAGCAGAGGTTAACTACTAGAGGGGGGAAGGGAGGAAGAGAGAGGCAAAGAGTTAAGCTCCCCTTGCCAAGGCAGGACTTGATGAAGGACACTTACAGGGCCAGAAACTCTTTCATCAAAGGAAGACTAAGAGAGGTGATTATTGTTCCACAATGCACAGGAAGAAATAGAGAGAATCCTAAAGAAACAGGGATGGGAAAGGACTAACTGCCTGTCTAGCTCTGCCCTCCAGACAGGGCAGGATTTGCTACCAAAATAGTACGTTCCTACACAAACACCTAAAAGGTAGGGATCATAACTTCATTGTACCTTCAAGTGCCTCACACATGAAAGTTCTGAAACGACTCATGACCAATGGCTCATATATGTACTCCTTTCTAAACGATCTGTATTATTGGTAGATAGTCTCAAGCACAGTAGTGCAATATATGCTGCAGACTTTTAGTAAGTAATTTTTCAAGACCTAAGGTGTATGTGATATACATGTATATGTATGTATGTGTTCGTGTACTGGTGACACTCAGCCCTGCTGTGTGTCTTTTTTCTTCTACTTCCTTCTTCAACTCCTCTCTCCCTTGTCCCCTCCACCCCTCAGGGCTTGAGGCCTGCCAATATCTCCCACAGATAATGTTTATCTCGGCTAAGGAAGTGGAAATAGCCACTTCCTGAGGTCTCTTAGACTAGTGAGTCATTCTTCTGGGATTTCTTTACTGCAGAAAAACTTCCCAGATACCTGTATTCAATCTAAATCTTATTTCTTTTGTGATTTTATTCCAGAGCAAGCTCCCGGGTGACCTGCTTAGAAAACTTGGAGGTTAACTTCTGCTGCCCTGCCAATAAGACCTGTAGGTCATTGTGGGCAATCTCTTCTTGTACTACATATAAGAAATAAGTGTGATCATGCTAGATACATATCACCCCCAAAAGCAGCAGCACTACCATCACCACCCTCAAACAGAATGAAAGTTTCTTCAGGGCAGGAGTTTTTGGTTTTTTGGGTTTTTTTGTTTTGTTTTGTTTTGTTTTAATTCTGGTACCCTCAGCATCTACCACTGTGCATGAACAATGCAGGTAATTAGTGAGGGCTATATGAAATTCTGTTGTCTTACTTTCTCTATTTATGAAATAGGTACCCGTATTAGCTTACTAATAGGATTGTTAACCAACTATAAAACATTCTGAATACATATAAAAAATACACCATTGTGCATTTGACTTGAATTCTTGAACTCCCATTTTACATCTCCAGACTAAAATGAAGATCTAAGAACTTTTATATAATCTGAATTCTGTTTTACTAATCAATCATACTTCCCTTTCTTGATTCCTAGAGTGATGGAGTGTTAACTATTCATTACTACACTATTGCTAAAACTAATAACTGATGTCTATATAGCTTTAAAACATGTTACATGCATTATTATTTTACTGAAGTTTAATAGCAAACCTGTGACACAGTTTCCATAGTTATTGTATTCAATTCACAGATCTGAAAAATCAGAAGGATTGATTTGCCTGTGATAACAGTGTTTGAAGTGTGGACAAGAAGTCAGCTCTTCCTAACCCCAAATTAAGCATTCTGCCCCATTACATCCGCACTTGTCAAAGTGTGATCCAGGAATCCTGATGGATCCTCAAGATCTTTTGAGGGGGACTGTAACGTTAAAATATTTTCATAATAATACCAAAACTTTAAATTTCTAATGTGGTAAACACTGATAATATACATAAACAAAAGCTTTTTGAAATCCTCAATAATTTTTGCAAGAACACCAAAAAGGTTGAGAACCACTACCCCATACCATACTGCCTCTATTAGTGAAAAGCAGCAGTAATGTGAATGCATTTTTAAAAGGGTAGGAGGAGATAATCCAAAGATCATTTATATTTGGCTTTAGAGTATGTTTTTGCACTTACATTGGAATATGGGTGTGTCTAATTCTGGGAATTCATGATACTTCCACCTAAACAAGCAAGCAACACTGGGAATACCTGATTTAAGAAAAGCTGGGTAATGGCCCAGTTTCCTGTCCTCTCTCCTCTCCTACCCGGCACCCTTCACCCCACCCCCAGTTCTTTGAAATTCTTCATTCCACAATGGAGATGAGCAGGCTCCTTTCTCTGACTGATACAAAGCATCAGCCCAAGATAAACTGTCTCCACTCCCTCCTGGAATCATTTTGCAGACTCACATCTTCCCCGGGTAAAAGGAAATTGTTCATTGTATTGCTTCATAGACCTGCTGAGCTGCTACACTGGAAGCCATATAATTATAGACAGTAAAATTAAAGAGAAAAAAAAAACTTAACTAAACAGAATAAATAGTAGCTGATATTTATATGGGCTTTAAGATTTTCAAAGAGCCTTATATATATTGTTTTGTATTATCCCCACAACAACTCTGTAGGATAGGTGCAATAGTTATCACTGCTTATTTCAGGGATGAAGCTCTAACATGTTACTTGCTCAGGGTCATACCAATAACAAATATCAGAAGCATGAATTGAAGCCAAGTCTCTCCAATTCCACACTTCCAAGACTTTTGGCCATACCTCACTGGCTCTTAATGGAAAATTCAGTAAAAATAAGAAAACAAACTACATTGTTGGCTATCTGACTAAATAATAAAAATGGCTGCAGAGTTCTTCCTCTTTGTTCTTGTTTTCCTTTAAAATTTCATTTGACTAATTCAGATGTTTCAATTATTACTGCTTAATTTAAGAAATCTGCCTATGAGGATCATTCGTGATAGAAAAAAGAGCAAGCTTTTTGCCCATTTTCAGAGACAGTTAACTCTCTTTATATTTATATGAAGGATTTTCCTTCTGCCTCAATCTGAATTTTTCCAGTATTGAGATAATTCTCTTTTCCCAATACACATATTCAAAAGTATCACCAAAATATCCACAGAAAATAACGGAATATCCGACCCAGAAGCACCTTGAGAGGATACTTTGGAAAAAACTGTTTCTGAGCAGAAATCCCGTCTAAAAGATGTCCTAGCAACAGATCCTCCAGCTTCCAATGGAAGAACTTCAATAATGGGGTACTCACTAACTCAGGAGGTAGCCCAGTCCATTTTTGGACAGCTCTAATAATAAGGAAAGTTTTCCAGAAATGAAACTGAAATCTGCTTTTCTGCTATTTGCATTCATTCCTTCTATTCCTGCCCTTTGGAGCCTGCTTCTTCCACATGACAGTCTTTCAAGTACTTGAAAGACATCTTCATCCCTCTAGGTCTTCTCTTCTCCATCCCCAAATGTACAAGGTCCTTCAATAGCTGTGTTCAGGTAATTTCTTTCAAATAACAAACGGTATGTAATGGGCTCAGGCTGTTTTTCATACTTAATCACCAATAAATAAAGAGAACAGGCTTGGGACCAGATTTGAGACTAACCAACTGTGTGCCCAAAGATAAATCATTTAACCTTCCAAAGCCTTAGGCTCCTATCGGTAGAATGGAAATAATTAAACAGATGGATCTTCCTAAGGCAAATGGCCTTACTATCTCAGTGACTGGCATTAAAGGAAAGCTGAACAGGAAAAGACAGGTGGGGAGCTATGGCAGCTCTTGAAATCCATAAACAAATGCATTCAGATTTGAAGTGCTACAGACAGCTGCATTTAGACCACCACAACTGACCCAGAGGTCATTTCAGTTTTCTGCTTTTAAAAATGCATCCACTTTGGGAGCATTCTCTGGGCTATTTGTGTGGAACGAAGGCACTGTTGTAGCCTCATTTATAGTAAAGACTCACTGAATTACACTCCCATCCAAACAAGGGAACTCCTTTATGAGGCTGCTCTTCAGGGACAGGAGTAATACAGTTATTGGTTAATTGTATTAATCAAGCTTTTAAGAGTATTCAGTTACTCATTCAGTTAACTAACTTTTTTTTTTTTTAATGCCTACTATGGGCAAAATTCTAGGTCTAAGGATTCTAGGAACAATATGAATGACACCATCCCAGTCCTCAAGGAGTGGAGAATTATGTTTCAGAAGAAAAGATTGAAGTTAAGATGTGTGTGCATACATATATAATTCCCAATTTAAAAAAAGACGTTATAACATACACCTACCGCAAACCATATTCCTGTCTTTCAAAAGAGATCATCATAGATTAAAGATTCTGGAGCTGGAAAAGGATTTCTAGTGTTGCCTTATGCTTCAATTTACATTTGAGTAAATTGAGGCTCAAAGATTGGGTTACTTGTCCGTGGTCACATAGCAAGTAAGGATAAATAAAACAGGATTTAAATGCAGGAAGAAACAGAGTAAGAAAAGGCATAAAAGGAAAGAAAAAGACAGAGACATGTAGACAGGCCTTTTTATGTGCTTTCCTCTCACTATCTTCCCCACCAAAAAGCCATAAGAAAATGAAAAACGGGGGGTGTATCTAAGGGGGGGTCTCCTAAGACTGAATCCAGTAAGAACCCGGTCTCTGGAGGTTGCGAAGAGCGGAGCCCGGAGCAAGGAC
>JAJPUD010000652.1:142861-187720 GCA_023553655.1 Myrmecobius fasciatus
GGGAACCTGGAGGAGGGAGACTAGGCAGGGGGAGTTGGGGGAGGGGAGGTGGGGGAGGGGAGAGAGAGCAGGCCTCCACCCTGGCTCCCTTCCCCCCAGTCACGGCTCCACCCCGGGCGGCGAGGAGGAGCCGGGGGCGCAGCCGGAATGCGGAGAATGACCGGAGGGGGCTCCGCCTGACCTCCCCACCCGCCCCCTTTCACACGAGCATCTGCTCCGAAAACTTAATGAGGTCGGATCGACTTCCAGGACCAGCAGCAGTGAGAGGGAGGGGAGGATGAGCACTGCAGCAAAATGGAGGAGGGGGAGGGAGTACCACCAAGGGAGCGGCAGGAGCAGGGACCCCCCTCCTTAACTTCTTTTCTCTACATCTCGACCCCCCACCCCCATCTCCTTCCTCTGAACATTGCCCTGAGAGGGTGGAGGGGAAGGAGAGCTTGCCGCAGAGATCCGTGATTGATGGCAGTATCCGGGCCATCCTCCACGGAGGGGGATAAGGGGGCTGGAGGTGGAGGGGGGTGGGGGCCAGCATCCCGAGGCAGGAGCTGAACGGGAGCCGCGGCCCCTCCCAGCAGCGCAGCCTCGACTGCCTGGGGGGTTCCGTGTTTTGTTTTCCCGTCACAGCTTGCCTTTCCTTTGCTGCCTCTCCAGCCCTCAAAAACATACAGTTCTCTGTGAACTACAGAATTAAACAGCTGAGTCTTTTAAAACATAGAGCTATATGTACTTTAAAAATTATAGGACTATACACATACAATAATATAGATACAGATATGCACACATAGCTTTTATATCGCCATATATTTATCTTTACAATGCCAGGGGAGGCTTTTGCTGAACACTGTCCGGAGTGCATCAGTGGACATACAGTAGGTCAGTACTGCAATGGGGACTCCCTGTGTGTGCAGCGATTCCGTAATCCGGGTTTTAACCATTTTCGGGTCTTGGACCCCTTTGTCAGATGGTGAATATTGTGGTTCCCTTCTCAAAATCATGATTTAAATGCATAAAATAAAAATAAAATATGTAGGATTATAAAGGAAAAAAGTCATGTTGTAATAGTTTATTTATTTATTTATTTATTTTACTGTTCACAGACTTTGAAAACAGGGGCCTATGGTTTGGAGGCCTTAACTGATTAACGAAGGGAGAAAAATCCCTTGGGCAGAGGGAGAGTTAATAAAAGAAATGAAAGTTATTATACTGCAGACAAATAAAAAGAGCCAGCCATAACTACACTCTTTCCACCAGAGTCCTAAAAACTGGGCAGATGTGGAATGGATTCACTACAGTGCAAAGAATTGGGTTGTGGCCAATGGGGGAAAAGCAACAGAGTATGTCGCCTTCTGGGCTCCAGACCCAGTTCTGCTGCTGATCCTGTGTGACTTTAAGCAATACATCTCACTTTTCTCATCCCTAAAATAAAAGGATTAGGCTAGATAATCCATAAGATCCCTTTGAGATATATATGTGTATGTGCATATGTATATATGATTATATGTATTTGTATGTGTATATGTGTATATATACACACACATAGATACATACATATCTGTGGAAATAGCTTCAAACTGCAGCAAGAAAAATTGAGGTCAGAAGTAAAGAAGAACTTAATGGAATTTTTAAATACTGAGGGAAAATTCATAGCATATAGAGTTGGAAAGGACCTTAGACATTGCCTACCCAACCTTACTCCTCCACCTTCATTTCACAGCTGAAACTTATGTTCTAAAAGAGTGAATGGCTTGTCCAAGATCACACTAAATAGGCCCACAATTTGAACCCAGTTTATCTGACTCCAGATCAGGTGGTATCTCCTTTTCTAAAGACTTGTAAAAAATAGGAAATATAAGTGTGAAGACAGAGAATTGGAGTAGATGACCTCCAATGATCCCTTCTAAGTAAGGATTTTATACTTAAAACTGATGTGTTAAGAAAACAGCCTTAGACACCTTTTCAGTTTCTCTTTTTTCTCTTCGTTCCTTTCAAAGATAATCCTCATAAAACACTGGGTTTTTGCCTTAACTAGACAGAGGCACCATTTGGTGAAGCTGCTAATGGATGAACTTCCTATGTACCCCAAATAACAGTGGGGGCAGGACACATGAAACGCCTGCTGCCATTCCAGCTGACTCCTGTCCTTCCCTTCACCTTTAGCCACATTCTCCAGGAAGTTCTTACTTTGGGCAGGGGCATGCTTGGAATTGGGACAAGATTGGACACAAAAGTAGGTATCTGGGAGTGCATATATGCAGTAGGGAGAAGGTAGGAAAAGGGAGGGATGTAAATCTGCCAAGAAAGCCTTGTTCAAGTTAAGTAACCTGCAGCCTCTTTGGTCTTAGGTTTTTGGACAAGTGCAGATGGTTCCAATCTTTTGTGTGGTTGCTTTACGCAGGAACAAATTCATTTGCTAGGAAATTAAGCCCAAAAGGTAAATCTGGCTCCCCAATCCCTTTCCCTCTGGGTAGTTCTGCTCTGCTGCTGCTTCACCTTGGTTTTGGAAGGTTTATAGTTGTCATATATACAGGCTCTTCTTTGGAGAAGATGGTTGTATGACTTTTGATATCCTATTAAATTTTTTAAAATGTGAAAAAGTTAAAAACAATATATACATCCAGGGTAGCAGAAAATCCCCAAATCCTGTCTTCCTTTGGAGTCTACACTTCCAGGTTACTGTTTTTATAACAGAAAAATGAGATCTAATCAATATTCCCTCCCCCACCTCGACATTTTGTCAAGACCATTGTGGTCTAGTAATCAAATCCTGGTTTCAGGACTCCCAAATCTAAATTTAGCTCATATTTAAGCCGAATCAACAAAAAACTTGTTAAATACTTACTATGTCCTGGGTTCTGAGCTAGGCTTTTAGGGACATAAAGACAAATAAATAAATAGACAGATAGTCCTTGCTTTCACCAGGAATTTATATTCAGCTGTGGAATATAACAGTACCTGGATAAGTAAATATAAATAAGGGGGACAAAGTGCAACAACTAAAAGGATCAGGGATGTCTTGTGTATGAACTGAGAACAAACAAGCGGGAGGGATTTTTTTGAGAGGGGGAAGATAGAAGAGAGGATGGGAAGAGGACCTGCATTCCAGATATAGGGGACCACTATATATATCTCTAGAAGTACACTATCTCTTATTTGATGAGCGTGTCCCAAGATAATTCAGTAATTACAACAGGAGTGAAGGTTCAGAAGTTGTGTAGTGACAAGATAAAAGTAATCCACTGTACTGTGTCTCAGTTTCCCTGATAAATAACCCAAAATATACAAAATTATGATAGTATTTCTTGAGAAAACTTATCAGCACCATTTAGAAGAATTTTCAAAGATCTTACTTGGTTGCAGCCCTGTATAGTGTTATAGAATGACCCCCCTATCGGCCAGAGTTGTTTAAAAGTTTCTCTTTTTAATCCCCCTTCTTTTCCTTTTCCCTTTCCAAAGAGTCTTTTCAGGAAAGACTGTATCTCCAGTAGAAAGGGAAAAGGGGGGATTGGGGGAGGTAGGAAAGAGGAAGGGTTCATAGGGGTTTAAGATTTAAACTGATGGGTCATTAACACAGTAACAAAGCAAGCAGGAATTTTCCAGGTCACCAGCCAACCCTTTACAGTGGCATTTAAAATTCATTGGGGATGGGGGGTGGGGATGAGGAGAGTAATGCTGTTGGTCAGGATAGGGAAGAAACTTTCCCAGCTCCTAAGGGAGAAAAAGAAACACCCAGACTTTATTTATGGGAGGCAAAACCCCTTAAACACCAGTAAAATGTATTCAATTTGCTCTAGACTTTGTAGTATTAATCTTTCATGTCTGACTCAGCCTCTTATTATTTGTATGACTTTGGACAAGTCACTTTCCCTCTCCAGGCCTTAGTAAAATGAAGGGTCTGAACCAGATGAACTCTACTCAACATCTCATGATCCAACTCAACATCCACGATCCTATGATCTGAGCTGCTGGTAAAACAAATGCCAAAGCCATCTCTGGAAGGAAGCTGAGGGTCAGCTCTGGAGTCAAGAACACTTGGGTCCTATTTCAGACATACACTGGGTGACCCTGAGCATATCAATTAACTTCTCAGCGTCCAACACATTTCTTTAAGACTCTAAGTTATAGAAAAGCTGCAAATAGTCATTCAGGAAGGGTGTTTCCACTCTGGGAGATTGCTACACTAATGAAATCGAAGGCCTAAGGCAAAACAAAGCAAAACTAGATGCCCAGGAAAAACAAATATCAGTCCACATGTATAACCAAGACAAAGCTTTAAACCAAATATTCTCCCTGGCCTTGCAAGGAACAAACACCTGGTTCCTTACTCCATCCTCAAGCCCAGTTTAAATCCATCAACTAAGAAAGAAAATGTTCTGGGAATATCTACCACTTCTTTCAAACCCCCTAAAACCTACCCAGACAGACTCACAACCTGACTTGTTCCAGCTGGGGTGAAGTTCAAGAGGAGAGAGCCTCAGCCACATTGTACATTTCCCCCATATGTTTGCTTTTTTTTTTTTTTTTCATTTAGTTGCTGGCAGGCTAAAAGTCACAAGGGAAGGCAGCTCTAGCACCTAATTGGTAAGCAGGGCTTAACTGCTAGAAATATTCTTCCTATGACTGACTTCCCTGATGAAGAGAGAATGACAATCATCTTAACGTATGATTCAAGGACTCATTCTCTATAGCTTGCTTGTCCTTGGAATTGTCACCCCACCCCATTGCTCCAGATCTATAGCTACACCTGTATACATTTACCTTCCTGGTCTTTCCAACCCACTGTCCCAAGACCCTGGGGGTGCCTTCCTATCTTGGACCTTGAAGCTCACAGAAGCTTCTTGGGTGGTTATTACACTTATTCCTTAAAGGCCAGAATGACTTCCTGCAAACAGTTCAAAAAGCCTATCCAAATTCTTTGATCCATCTGGAATTTTATTGTATGGCATGCTGCTTAAAGTAAGTTATTGTTTGGAAGTTGGGGACTTTTTTCCTTACATAGAGTTGTTAGTCATAATGGTATTTGATCTATAATAACAATTTTGACATATGCCCTTGGGAGATGACCAAATTCCAGATCTGGAAACACGGAATAGTAGTGGGAGGAGAAGAAGCTCAGAGGAGCATATCATAGCAAGGTTGTGATAAATAGATCCATGGAAGAGGCGAGTTGCATATTTAAGCTGTCACCAGAGAAAACTCTGAATGAAAATGAGTTCAGGCTGAGTATCTATTTGAAAAAGATAGAGGGTAGAGGTAAAAAAAAAAAAAAAAAAAAAAAAAAAACCATACCTACCATATGAATTTCCAGGCACTGGGAAATTTAAAGAAAAAATAGAATAGTTCCTGCCTTCAAGGATTCCATTTTTTTGATAGCATCTTTCCCAACCAACTCTGTCACTGGACCTAATATTCTCCTATCTATCTGAACTTGAAAACTTGTAGTTCTTTTGAATTATTTCTCTTATATCCAAAGATCAAATCATGTTGATTTTCCTTTTACAATACATGTCTTCTATGAGTCCCTTAGAATCAATTTGCCATTGGGAAAAGAGTACTGATTTAATTGTCAGAAGACATGCAGTTCTAACAATCTAGTATTCGATAAACCCAAAGAACACAGCTTTTGGGATAAATACTCTCTATTTGGCAAAAACTGCTGGGAAAATTGGAAACTAGTGTGGAAGAAATTAGGGCTTGACCCATACCTAACACCACATACCAAGATAAGATCTAAATGGGTTCATGATCTAGATATAAAGAGGGACTTTGTAAGCAAGTTAGAGGAACGTAATATAGTTTATCTCTCAGACCTGTGGAGGTAGAACAAATTTATGTCCAAAGAAGACTTGGAACTCCTAATTGAACACCAGATGGATAATTTTGACTATATTAAGTTAAAAAGTTTCTGTACAAACAAAACAAATGCAGACAAGATTAGGAGGGAAGCATCTAATTGGGAAACCATCTTTACATTCAATGGTTCTGATAAAGGCCTCATTTCTAAAATATATAGAGAATTGTCTCATATATATAAGAATTCAAGCCACTCTTCAATAGATAAATGGTCAAGGGATATGAACAGACAATTTTCAGATGATGAAATTAAAACCATCTCTAGTCATATGAAAAGTTGCTCCAAATCACTATTGATCAGAGAAATGCAAATTAAGACAACTCTGAGATACCACTACACACCTGTCAGATTGGCTAAAATGACAGGAAAAGATAACGATGAATGTTGGAGGGGATGTGGGAGGGCTGGGACACTAATACATTGTTGGTGGAACTGTGAACGGATCCAACCATTCTGGAGAGCAATTTGGAGCTATGCTCAAAAAGTTGTCAAACTGTGCATACCCTTTGACCCAGCAGTGTTTCTACTGGGCCTATATCCCAAAGAGATCTTAGAGGAGGGAAAGGGACCCACATGTGCAAAAATGTTTGTGGCAGCCCTTTTTGTAGTGGCTAGAAACTGGAAACTGAAGGGATGCCCATCAATTGGAGAGTGGCTGAATAAATTATGGTATATGAATGTTATGGAATATTATTGTTCTGTAAGAAACGACCAGCAGGACAATTTCAGAGAGGCCTGGAGAGACTTGCATGAACTGATGCTGAGTGAAACGAGCGGAACCAGGAGATCATCATGCACAGCAACAACAGTATTACATGATGATCAATTCTGATGGACATGGCTCTCTGCAATAAAGAATTATCTCAAACCAGTTCCAGTTATTCACTGAAGAAAACCATATAAACCCAGAAAGAGGGACATGAAATATGGGCCACAACGTAACATTTTCATGATCTCTATTGACATTTGCTTGCATTGTGTTGCCTTTCTCTGATTCTTTTTTTTTTCTTGTAGATAGAATTTTTCTTGCATAACTTCTCAAGCATTTCAACATTATTAACATGTAGTGGACTTCCTGCCATCTGGGGGAGGGGAGGGGACTAGGGGTAAAATTTGTATTGGAAAGCTTTGTAAAGATCAAGGTTGGGGAACTACCCATACATATGTTATACAAATAAAAAGCTTAAAAAAAAAAAAAAAGAAGACATGCAGTTCAAATAGCAGTTTTGTCACATACTATCTTGAGTGATTGTAGAGAAGTCAATTCCTCTCGCTGGGTCTCAGTTTTTTCATCTGTAAAAAGCAGGGGAGAGGTATAGAGAATGAACTCGAATGTGCTTTTCAGTTCTAAAATGATGACTTTCATCACTTCTTATAAGCTCACAGGATTTACAGATGCTGGAAGAAACATTAGAGAGCCTCTAATAAAAATTAATGATAATAATTTATAAAGAGCTTTATAAATATCTTATTTGATCCTCACAATCACCCTAGGAAATAGCTGCTATTGTAATTCTCTTTTTACAGATGAAGAAATAAAGGGAGACAGACTGTTCAAAGTCACACAGCAAGTATGGCAACTAGCAAAAGTAACTGGGGCTAGATTTGAACTCAGGAAAAAAAAAAGACCCAGATGGATTTAAGTTACTTGCACAAGGTAGTGCTACATAAATGCTAGCTATTAGATATTACTAAATATCTGGGTTTAAAAAACAGGGCATCTAATTACAAATCCATTGCTCTATTATCTCATATTGCCTCTCCCCACACTGGTTTTCCAGATGAAGTAGCCTGATGCTCTAGTTACAAGAGTATCTTCATCAGTAACACTGTCTCCAATCCATATCCAAATACCACTGCCATATTTCACTTCCTTAAACATCACTACCATTATATCACTTTCCTGCTTAAAAAAAAAAAGTCTATAGCAGTTTCCTGCTTCCTACAGAATCAGGTCTGAATTTTTCAGCCTGACTTTCAAGGACTTCTCTTGTTTTATCCCATCCTACTGGACCAGTTTGATTTTCCATGATTCCCCAGGATATACTCTCTTTTTCTGTCAGGCTTGTTCTCTCTCACCCTCCAACTTAATTGCCTTTTGGCCTCTATGTTTGGAATACCTTTGCCTATTTAGTGGTATCTTAGCCACTCTTCTAGGCCCAGCTTAATTCTATCTCTTCAATGAAGCTCTCTTAAAATATTCCCATTATCAGCAGTCTCCACTATCCCTGATCTCCAAACAGCACATTATTCTATATTGCATAAGTTAGCAATTAATTACATTGCCTTTTAATTAGTTATATTGTTTTCCACTGGGAAATCATTTTTTATGTATTTTAGTCTTTACCCCCCAACAGTAGGGAAGTTCCTTGAAGTCTGGGGCCATGTTTTATGCTTCTCTCTCCCATCTCCACCCCTAGCATTTAGCATAAAGCTGATTAAGCTCATTCGATGCCCAATAAATATTTAGATATTTATCATTTTTTTTTATTGTCCAGTACCTAGTTTAGTGTCTTGCACATAGCAGGCGTGTATCTGGTACTTAAAGAAGATTTAGTGTTTTAACCAAAAACCAGCCTTATTCATCAGTCCCATTTATCTATAACTTGGTCATTTCTTCAAGAGATATAAAAATCCCAAGGTACCTTCAAAAGTCAGCTCTTATCCCCTCTTCTGTGAGGACTTTTTAAATCCATCTCCCTTCAAATCCTCATACCCTCCACTCTGCCAGATGCTACTGTCTCCCCTTCAAAAATTATCACCTATTTGTTTTGCGTGTATATACATATATACAGATGTGTGTGTGTACATATAGAAAATACCCTGATTGAACATGAGCTTCTCAATGGCAGGAACTATTTTGATTATCTTTATATAAGATATCTCAAAAGTCTTAGTGCTTTAGGTATACAACTGCACTAAGACTTTTGAGACATGTAATCGAAACAAAGTGCCTGAGGACTCATAGAAGGAATTTGACTGTTTGAAATGCATCTTCAACTTGCATATGGGCAGTCTATCTACCCAGTTAGACTCCCTCTCTGAGAGTCAGAAAGCTGTTTTCTTTCTCTTGTAACTATCCACAGTATCCTAGTACAGGATCCTGTTTAAAGTCTGTCAATCTTCCTGATCAGCCCAGAGGGGAGGAGAGAGAAAATCCTCTCAACTACTTTTTTTCAGCCATGCTCAAAAGAAATTCCAATATTTCATGTTTCTCCTTCTCTAGAAGTTGCAGGGGGAAATCCCAGGAGTAGATTTACATGTCACTTAATTGTGGGATTTTGAAAATGGGGCATGTTGTCAAGTAACCCCGAGGAAGCCAAAGGGAAGGAAGGAAATGGGTTTCTGGTTAATGAAACACAACAGCAGCTGTTTTATTGGGAGGAAGGGATGAGATTGGTCTCTATGAAGGAAGATACGTGTACATGCACAAACTCAGGAGGAGGCAGACGTGGGAATTTTCATCACTGATGACTCGAGGCAATTGTCCAGATCCAACATCCAAGATCTGTCTTCTTATTCTCCCCATATCCCCAGTCTTTTGCCCAGGCCTAGAACCAAAGCTTTGTCTAATCTTAGCATTGTCACTGACTCATCTGAGATCCTAAGTCTTCCACTGGCTCAGGGCCACCCAAGTACTCTGGGAGAGTAGTCTGGGAGGACAACCAAGGAGCACAAGGATAAAGGCATAGCTGAGAAAACATATTTGCAGTTCTCAAGCATGGATGCTTACTTACAATTGTCCCCTTCCTTCAGTAATGCACCTTAGAATACCAGGGTCCAGTCCTAAGAACTATCTTTGACTTCATTCAAAAAAGTTCAAACAGGGAAATTATACCATCACCTCAAGAGCTCTCCAAACTCACCCCTCAATCCCTTAGGTCTGTTCTTGCTCTCATCCTTAGGTCTGTTATTGCTAAGTATAAGTCAGGTTAGTTGTTGGGGTGTTGTTCATTTGGGATTTTTTGTTTGTTTGTTTTTTTACTCAATAATATCTACTTCCTCCTACCCCCTTCCTTTCTCCCTCCACTTCAACTGAGTTTTTGGCAAAGAGTTTATTCTGATTCTCTAAATGATTTCTGACACAATTCACCAGGCAACCTGCAGGCTGAGGACTGATGAACCCAAGGCCTTTCCTGCAATGAAACTATTTGGGTTTCCTGGATGGACAGATCTGACTTGGCCTTGGTTCCACCTTAATAGTAACAATGATAACAATAAGCAAAATGCATTTCCACAGTGTTTTAAAGTCGACAAAACACTTTTTCCTTATAGCAACTCTGTGAGGTAAGCAGATAGGTCACTGGTCATAGCACTACAGATGGAAGGCTCTCTAATCTTACTTTCTAATTTTATTGTTTAGTAGTGTCAGCCTAGGGATTTTGAATGATTTTGCTTATAGTCAATTAGAAGTGTCTGAGGTTGCATTTAAACCCAGGCCCTTTGACTGCAAAGCTAATGAAAGTATTATTATCTCCATTTTACTGATGAAGAAACTGAAGAGGACCAAGGTCCCCTAAAGAAAAGGACATCAAGAAATATGAGCCATTAAGAAGTAGAGAATATGATGGTGTACAAAATGGATAATTTTTATTTCATTAAATTAATTTTTTTTTGCACAAACAAAACCAATGCAACCAAGATTAGAAGGAAAGCAGAAAGGTGGGAAACTTCTTTTGTGTGATTTACACCATTTATTGCCAAGGACAGCTTTAGGCTTCAGACTAAATGATGGCATCTGATTAAATTCCACACTCCCTAGAAATGTATTTCCAAGGCTGGTGGTGATGGTATAGTAGAATGGTTAGCTATGATGTCTAGATTCAATACCAACTGACTAACTCGCTCCAGGATTTAGTAAGAGTGTAAATTAACCTTGTGCAAAACATTTAATCTTTTTTTTTTTAATGGATTTGATGCCTGAACATTATCAAGATTCTTGTGAGAATCAAAATGGCTTCTATCAATGTAGCTCCTTAAAATTTTTTTTTAAACTTTTTATTTGCAAAACATATGTATAGATAATTCTTCAACATTGACCCTTACAAAGCTTTCTGTTACAAATTTTCCCCCCTACTCCCCACCCCTCCCCTAGATGGCAGGAAGTCCACTACATGTTAATTATGTTAAAATACTTGACAAATCGAATATATGTATACATATTTCCACACTTATTGTTGTGCAAGAAAAATCATATCTACCAAAAAAAAAATCTGAGAAAGGAAACACAATGCAAGCAAACATCAATAGAGAGCATGGAAATGTTATGTTGTGATCCACATTTCACATCCCTCTCTCTGGGTGTATATGGCTTTTTTCACTGATCAAGTGGGACTGGTTTGAAACATTTCATTGTTGAAGAGAGCCATGGCCATCAGAATTGATCATCATATAGTATTGTTGTTGCTGTGTATAGTGATCTCCTGGTTCTGCTCATTTCACTCAGCATCAGTCCATGCAAGTCTCTCCAGGCCTCTCTGAAATCATCCTGCTGGTCGTTTCTTACAGAACAATAATATTCCATGACATCCATATACCATAATTTGTTCAGCCATTCTCCAATTGATGGGCATCCATTCAGCTTCCAGTTTCTAGTCACTACAAAAAGAGCTGCCACAAAAATTTTTGCACATGTGGGGCCCTTTCCTTTCTTTAAGATTTCTTTGGGATATAAGCCCAATAGAAACACTGCTGGGTCAAAGGGTATGTACAGTTTGATTAGCTCCTTAAAATTTACAAAATACTTTCACTTGAGTCTTAGAATAATGCTAACAGGTAATAGAATTATCACCCTGTTTTTACAAATGAGGAAACTGAGGCTAAGATGATCTGGTTATACAGCAACTGAAACAATTCTTTATAGTGAGTATTTCTGATAAAAGTTTCATTTCCTAAATATATAGAGAACTGATTCAAACTTTTAAAGAATACAAGTAATTCACCAATTGAGAAATGATCAAAAGATAAGAAGAGGCAATTTTTAGATAAAGTTATCTATAATTTTATGAAAAAATGTTCTAACTCACTCTTAGAGAACTATAGATTAAAACAACTCAGAAATACTACATCACACCCATCAAATAAGCTAATATGACAGAAAAGAAAAATAATAAATGTTGGAGAAGATGTGGGAAAACTGGAACACTAATGCATTACTGGTGAAGCTGTGAACTGATCTACCCATTCTGAAGAACAATCTGGAACTATGCCCAAAAGACTATAAAATTTTGATCCAGCAGTAACCTTATACTTTGATCCAGCAATATCACTACTAAGTCTATATTACAAAAAGATGACTAAAAAGGGGGAAAGGACCCATATGTACAAAAATATTTATAACAGCTCTTTTTGTAGTGGAAAAAAAATTAGAAATTGAGGGGACACCCATCAATTGGGGAATAGCTGAACAAGTTGCAGCACACGAATATAATGGAATACAATTGTTCTATAAGAAATAATGAACAGAAGGATTTCAGAAAAACCAGAAAAGACTTACATGAACTGATGCTGAGTAAAGTGAGCAGAACCAGGAAAACATTGTACACAGTAAGCAACATTGTGTGATGATCAACTATGATAGACTTAGCTCTTCTCAGTAATAGAATGATTCAAGACAATTCCAAAAGATTCATAATGGAAAATGCTACCCACATCCAGAGAAAGAAGTAAGTAGTCTGAATGTAGATTGAATCATACTATTTTCAGTTTTGGGGTTTTTTTGGTTTTTTTTTTTTTGTTTGTTTGTTTCTTATGTTTTTCCCTTTTATTCTGATTCTTCTTTCAAGATGACTAATGTGGAATACATGATTGTATATGTATAATCTGTAACAGATTGCTTGCTGTCTTGAGGAGGGAGGAGAGAAGAGAGGGGAAAAAACTTGGAACTCAAAATTTTATTAAAATGAATGTTGAATTTATTTTTACCATATTTACCATATATTGGATTGCTTACCATCTAGGGGAGGGGATGGGGGGGAAAGGGAGAATTGGAACACAAGATTTTGCAAGGGTTAATGTTTTTTTTTTTAATTAAAGCTTTTTATTTGTATAGCATACGTATGGGTAGTTCCTCAGCATTGATCTTTACAAAGCTTTCCGTTACAAGTTTTACCCCCAGTCCTCTCCCCTCCTCTAGATGGCAGGAAGTCCACTACATGTTAGCAAGGGTTAATGTTGAAAAATTGTCCGTACATATGTTTTGAAAATAAAAAACTTTAATTAAAAAAAAAGAAAAAAATGAATGTTGAAAACTATCTTTACATGTAATTGGAAAATATAAAATGGTATTAAGATTGTAAGTGTGGGGGAAGAATAGGACATCATAAGAGTAAGGAACAGAGTATATGAACAGCTTTTGCTATCTGACCTAGAAATGTGTGTGCTAGGCAGATATATTTGTCCTCTGTCAATACAATAGAGCACTCAATTTCTATGTAGTATTATCAACAAACTGTATCTATAAAATCCTTATTTTTATAGTCAATAATTGGGATACACAGATTAACAAAGGATATTCCTTTTTATAAAATGCACTGATTGACTCCATATCTCTCACATTCATCCCCTTCTCTCCAACCCACACAACTACCAATCTAGAAATCAGGAGGAAGAAACAGAGAGAGCCTTTGAAAAGGAATGGTCTTCTTAATGGACTACAGTAACAGCCTCCTAATTGAGTTTTAAATCTTCAGTGTTCTCTCTCTCCACTATCCTCCAGGAGACACAATTGTCAAAATGATATTCTGAAGTTTAGACACTGCCTACTACTTGTAGGAAAGAACATGAACTATGCTTTTAGTCCTTTAAAGGGTTTCCAAATCTGGCTCTACTCTATTTTTCCTGGTCATACTCTCTGTACTCTACTAACTAGCCAATCTGCTCTACTGGCCATTCCTTATATACAGTATACCATCTTCTATCTCAATTTTTGCAAAGGCTATCTGTCACCCAAGATCAGCATGGAACTCCTTCCTCAATTCTGTCTCTTAAAATCCTTATTTCCCTTTGATGCTCAAATCAACTGCCATATTCTATAAAAGGCCTTTATGCATCTACCCCAGCTTCTGGTACCCTCACAAAATTATTTTGTATTTAATTTGTGTGTATTTTGCATTTATTTTCAAATGTACATGTTGTTTCTCCCACTTGAATATAATTTTATTGCATGAAGCCAAAGTTATATAGTAATTAGGAATGGACCCTGGTATTCTAAGATGCATTATTGGAGGAAAGGGATGATGGCCTTTGAAGTCAAAGACTGTTTTGGTTTTTGTCTCTGTATGTTCATCACCTAGCACAGTGCATGGCCCATTGCAAATGCCTTAATATTGATTATTTTGATTACTTTCCTTGAAATCAAGCCAGACCTGGAAAATCTGGGACAAAGAGTTATTATATATGGAAAGGCAAAGAAGAAAAGGTCAATCATTCAGAACTTGCAAGCATCCCATATTCTTCCAATGAAGCTACATGATAACACAAAATACATCTTTTTATTTTTTTAATATATATAAAGCTTTTTATTTACAAAACATATGAGTGATTTTTCAACATTGACCTTTGCAAAAACTTTTTTTTTCCCAAGCTTTTCTCCTCCTTCCCCCCACCCCCCACCCCTAGATGACAGGTAATCTAATACATGCTAAATAGGATAAATTATATGACAAATACAATACATGTATACATATCTATACAGTTATCTTACTGCACAAGAAACATTAGATCTAGAAAGAGAAGAAGAAAAAACAACCTAAGAAGGAAAACAAAATGCATGGAAATATTCACAGAAAGCAAAATACATCTTTTTAAAAGTAATATTCTTCCAGTGAAGCTACATGATAATGAATCATGCAGCACTCTAATCTCTGAAAAATATCAGGCAGGCAAAATGACAGGAAAAATTAATGATGAATGTTGGAGGGGATGTGGGAGGGCTGGGACACTGATGCATTGTTGGTGGAGCTGTGAACGGATACAGCCATTCTGGAGAACAATTTGGAGCTATGCTCAAAAAGTTATCAAACTGTGCATACCCTTTGACCCAGCAGCATTTCTATTGGGCTTATATCCCAAAGAAATCATAAAGGAAGGAAGAGGCCCCACATGTGCAAGAATGTTTGTGGCAGCCCTTTTTGTAGTGGCTAGAAACTGGAAATTGAATGGATGCCCTTCAATTGGAGAATGGCTGAATAAATTATGGTATATGAATATTATGGAATATTATTGTTCTGTAAGAAATGGCCAGCAAGATGATTTCAGAGAGGCCTGGAGAGACTTACATGAACTGATGCTGAGTGAAAAGAGCAGAACCAGGAGATCATTATACACGGCAACAACAGTACTATATGACGATCAATTCTGATGGACATGGCTCTCTTCAACAATGAAATGTTTCAAACCACCTCCAATTGTTCACTGAAGAAAGCCATATACACCCAGAGAGAGGGATGTGAAATGTGGACCACAACATAACATTCTCATACTCCTTGATTGATGTTTGCTTACATTGTGTTTCCTTTATCTGATATATCGTTTGTGTAGACAAGATTTTTCTTGCACAACAATGACAAGTTTGGAAATATGTATACATATATTCGATTTGCCAATATTTTAACATAATTAACATGTGGTGGATATCCTGCCATCTAGGGGAGGGGTGGGGAGTTGGGGGAAAAATTTGTAACGGAAAGCTATGTAAAGGTTATTGTTGAAGAATTACCCACACATATGTTATGCAAATAAAATAAAAAAAATAAAATTTATAAAAAAAAGAAAAATATTAGGCAGGGTACTTCACATTTGAAGTGTTTTGCTGTTATTTTTATTTTTTACTCTTCTCTTCTCCTTCTATATTTTCTTCTTTGGTGATCTCATCAGTTCCCATGAGTTCAATTATTTCTATATAGATGATTCCCAGATACATATATAGCCCTGACCTCTATCTTCGCATTACTAGTTGTCTCTTGGATATCTGAACATGTCCAAAAGAGAACTCATTTTCTTTCCCCAATATCCAGCCTTTCTGCCCAATTTTTCTATTATTGTCATAGATATCATCATACATCCAATCAGCTAAGTTACAAACTTTGATGCCATCCTTCCACTTTTCACTCTCTCTTACCCTTTCCTATAGCCAATCTGATGTCAAGTCTTGTCAGTTCTACCTTCACAAAATATCTCCCAAACATTCCCTCTTCTCTCCTCTGACACTGACCTTATCTTAGTGCAGACTCTCATAGCCCCACACCTGAACTATTTCAGTTGCCTTCTGGTTGGTCTTCTAGCTAAAAGTCTCTCTCCATTTCAGTCCTTCCATCATCACATAGCTACCAAAATAATCTTCCTAAATTAAAGGTCTGAAACCTTCCACTCAGCAACTCCAATGGTTCCCTATTACCTCTGAAAGCCCTATGTTTGACCTTTAGAGTCTTTCACAATCTAGCTCATTCCTACCTTCCCAATCTTTTTGCTCTTTTCTACTCTCTACAATCCAGTAACTCTACAATCCAGGAATACTGATCTTCTTGTTCCATCTCCCAACTTCACACGTTTTCAGTCCCTTACCTGGAATGCTCTCTTCTCACTCTACCTCCTGGAGACTCAGCTTAAATGCAGGCTTCAGCAAAAGGTCTTTTTTGGTCCTTTCCTTTTTCTTTCCATGTCTACTCCCTGGGCTTACCTCATATTTGTATTGTATATATTTTGTACATAATGTGTGTGTTATTTCCCCATAGCCTGTGAGTTCCTTGAGGGAAAGGACTGTGTTTTTGCCTTGTTTCCTCATTGCTTAGCATAGTGTCTGGTACATAGTAGGTACTTAGTAAATGCTTGTTGATTGATTTTACCTTTTGTACAATTCTCAAGGAAAGATCCTATACCCATTTTTCTGAAGAGGAAATTGAAGTTGGGATCCTTTTCTCAGATAAGTTAATGGGATGCTGAACTTCAGGCTCCTGACTCTCTAGCTCACTAAAATCTCCAATTCTATAGTTTTGAGGACAGTGAAAGAAAATTCCCCAGTCAATTCCAAAAATATTTTAATGCCCCTTACAAATAAACCTGGCCTGAGTCTGTGTCATTCTGTGTGTGCTGAGAATTTTAACCTTTACTCAGAGATAGGCATCAGATTGGCATAAATAACAGCCTATGAGAGTCTTTCTCCTTTGTAAATTTTTTCTTTAATTTTATTGTGAACAGAACTGAATTCATCATTAATCAATTTATATATGTCTAATGATTCAGAACGTCTTGCTTTCATTAAGCTCATAATTTTCAAAATTTTCTTTCGACCTTTTGTCTTGGAGTTAGAAATTTCAGCCCCAGCTCTGCTTCTTTCCTCTGTGACCACCGAGGCCACAATCTCATTGAGTCTCACTTCCCTCTATCATAAAATGAAGACAAGAATTCTTGACATACCTATCACATCCTCGTAGCTGTGAGGAAAGCATTTTGTAGATCTTCATGCAGCAGGACAGTTTTAAAATCTACAGGTTCAATTTATTATCTATTAAAAAAGGAAAAGCTCCATGTATCAGACACCTACCAGTTTCACACTTTCTCTTTTATAATAATAATAATAATAATAATAATGATAATAATGATAAATTGTTCCATTCAGAATAAAAAAATAATTTTTAAGCCTTCAAACATGGTAACTATATAAGTTCTTTTTATTTTTGCAAGTGCTATTTTGGTACCCTGTCTTACTGGGGAAAATACTTTTCAGATGTCATTGTATTCTAGGCTATGACAAGACATAATGGGAAATATAATTGGGAGATATAGTGGGAAAGATGTTAGACTTCAAATCAATGGACCCAGCTTGAAATCCCAGATACATTATTTAATGCTTGGGCAAACGTTTTTGGGCAAGTCACTTCATCTCTCTGAAGCTTATTTTCCTCATTTGTAAATGATATTTTCTTCATTTACAAATGATAATGATGATGATTATAGTTAATATTTATGTAGTATCTACTTTATAGGCACTATGCTAAGCACTTCACAATTATTACCTCATTTAATTTCATGGCAACTCTAAAAGGCAGGTTCTGGTATTATCTTTTTTACAAGCAAACTGAGATAAGTGACTTGCCCAGGGTCACACAATCATCTGAATAAGTCAAATAGTAACTATCTATTGTCAGTAAGTATCTGAGTCTTGATTATAACTGAGAACTTCCTGATTTCAGGCCTGGGTACTCCATCCACTGTATCACCTAGCTAGACTAGATCTTGAGGTATCTGAGTTCTAATTCTAAATCTTAAATAATAGTCCTTTCCTTAATAAGGAAGCACAGGGAGATACACACATGATACTAGATAGTGAAGAAAAATCTTATTTCTAGCAGGTTCCAGCACTGTGTGCCATCTCCCACCTCCCACTTCTCACACCAAGAAGCATTTTCAGGTTTCCTGCCATATCAGAGATGTCTTGAATTCAATTCTCTGTGAGTCAAGAAACGTTATTCTATTAACAATAGTAATTAGAGCTACATGCTAGGCATTGTGCTAAGCACATTACAAATGATACCTCATCTGATCCTCACAACTTTGTGAGTTAAGTGCTGATATTATTCCCCTTTTACAGTTGAGGAAACTGACTGAAGCAGAGATGAAGGGACTTGCCCGGAATCACATAGTTATTAAGTGACTGAGGTAGGAATTGAACTCAGGTCTTTTTTTTTTTTTTTTTTTAATGGAACGCTTCACGAATTTGCGTGTCATCCTTGCTCAGGGGCCATGCTAATCTTCTCTGTATCGTTCCAATTTTAGTATATGTGCTGCCGAAGCGAGCACGAACTCAGGTCTTCTTAACTGCAGGTCTAGGACTCTATCCATTGAGCAACCTGTTACCAATTTTGACAGGAAACCTGGATTTTATCCCCTGATCCACTATTAATCACATTATGGGATATTGGGATTATTTTTTCAGAGCTGGAAGAGAACTGAGAAGTCTTCCAACTTAGTTCATAAATGAGAAAACAGAGGCCTTACTACCATGCAGATAATAAACAACAGAGCTAGCATTCGAACTAAGATTCTCTGATTTCAAATTCAATGTTTTTCCTTGGTGTCTCAGTGCCTCATATAAGCATTCCAAAGATCACGAGATCAACTGACTGCCATGTCATACACCAGATATGTATTGCTACACTCTAACCTCTACTCCCCACCCCTCCAAAATTTTATATATACATATATATGCATATGTATGTATATATAAATAATTATATAACTATGTATGTGTATGCAGTCTGCCCAATTGATGGAAATCTTCTTGAGGGCAGGCACTAGTTCATGTTTTTTTGTTTTTTTTTTTTTGGTATTCCCAATCTCTAGAACAGTGTCTGACACATAATAGGTATTTTAAAATTTTGATTGAGAGCCAAAGCTTGGAGTTCAAATCCCAGTTCTGTTACATATTACCTTTACATTTTTTTGCAAGTCACTTCCCTTCTTAGCCTCAGTTTTTTCCTCTGTAAAATGGAAGGCTTACACTAGATAATCTCAAAATTCCCTTGACTGTGCTAAGTCTATAATATCTTGGGAATGTCGTTCAGCATTTACAGATCTCAAGCTCTCAACTAGTAAAATATAAGGGTTAGACTAGTGGCTTTCTGAGATTCCTCCCAGCTCTAAAATTCTATAATTTCTCCTTGAAGAAATTCAGCTGCCTCTTCTTTAAAATGGGACTACTATGCTCCTTTTATGTGTAGTAATAGTGAAGGGTTTTGCAGAAGCCAGGACTCTGACAAGAAGTTAAGTTTCCTCCAGGCCCTCCCTTCTAGGGAAAGGGGAAACTTTAAGGTATAAAAGAAAGCACAATGAATTCTGTGCCTCAGTTTCTTCATCTGTAAAAAGGGACACTAAAACCTGTCCTACATAATACATGGAGTTGTTGTAAGGATTAAAAGTAAACTACTATTTGTCAGTCTTTTTTTTTTTTTAATCTGTATTACATGTTTAACCTATATTGGATTGCTTACTGTTTTAAGGAGGGAGTGGGGAAAGGGAGAAAAATTTGGAACATAAGGTTTTGTGGAGGTGAATGCTGAAACTATTTTTGCATGTATTTGGGAAAATAAAATATTATTTTAAAATTTTTAAACCTTAAAAATAAATAAGTTTTATGTTTAATTAAACTGCAATAAAAAAACTGTATAAAAGCAATATGTCTGGTTATTAATGGCTAATCAATAAATGTTTATCCAGTGCCTACTCTATTGCAATAGAAAAAAGCTATGTATTCCAAGAGATATGTCCAATTTCACTATGGAAGCAAACAGGGCTTTATATAGAATAAAAGATCAAGATTCTTTGTCTTAGATTTCAGCTTTGCTAATGAGGATGCTACTTGCTATGGGCTGGTGACAGGCTAGACTGGCCTGGTCACCAAACTACACCAACCCAGTGAAGAAGCTAATCTGATCACTTTGGAGAAAACACACAAGAGCCTGAGGAAGGTTGTAGAGTTGGAGTAATAAAGAAATGGTTTGTATCAATAAAAAATAATGTGGTAGAGAAAAAGAACAAGACAATTCTAGAGAAAGAGGAAGAATTTCAGGACAAAGACTCATGGCAGCCAAATAAGGAATATACAGAGAAATCAGGACCACCCCATCCCCCAACTTTCACTTATATAGCAGGTCTATTATATGAAAATGTTTAAAAACTCTGCATATTGCACACAGTAGGTGCTCAATAAATATGTTGGTTGATTGAGTAAGGAAGTGTACCAAATTTAGGAACTAACTTAATTAACCATTATAAGGTATAATGTCATCAATCTCAAAGTTCCTGAGGAAAATTCTTAACACTAAAATCTCTATTTGAGAAAGGAGAAAGAGGACTTACCACCCATTTTGATTCATTATTTTCTTCCTATTGTTTTCTGCTTTATGTCACCTCTCCAATTATACTGTAACACCTGTATTCTTCATTTTCCTCATCTATCAAGTGGGGATGACAGATTATAGATTCTTAAGAGGGTAAACACTGTGCCATAAAAGATACTTCTCCTGAAGGAGGTAATTTAGAATAATGTAGTTAGAGGCCATGTCTTCGGATGTCTCCTTTCTATTTGTGAGATCTAAGGTGAGTCAAGTTAACATCCCTGATTTTCTCCTCAGTAAAATTAAAGGTTTGAGTTAGACAGCCTCTGAGGTCTGGTTCTAGTTCACATGGTCATGGGAGGTAATGGGCATGTAATTAATAAAAACAGAATAGAACTGAATATATATTCACAACTTCATGAAGAGTGATTTAGAGAGCTAACACAGTCAGGTTAAGCAGGCAGAATACAGTGATGAAAATTTTTAAATGTTCCCACATGGAATATGATCAGAGCTCTGAAAACAAGTATATCTCAAAGCCCTTTCCTCTTCCTGTCAACTCTGGGGTAGATTTGTTCAAAAAGAGACCCCTAGCAGGGATTTTAGAGAATATTTACTTAAATTAATTTGTAGCATTAAAGGATTCAGAGCTGGAGCAAGTTGTAAAGGCCATCCAGGCCAAACCAACTTAATTTGCAGATGAGAAAATTAAAGCATCAAGAAGCTAAGGTAACTTTCCCAACATCATATAGCTGAACCATAGCAAAACAAAAAAGGGGAAGGGAATAATCCTTATTAAGCCCCTACTGTGTGTCAAACATAGGGTTAAACATTTTATAAATATTATTCCACTTAATCCTCACTACAACTCTGGGAGGTAGTGACCATTATCATCTCCATTTTACAGTTGAGGAAACTGAGGCAGGCAGAGATTAAATGACTCGCCCAGGGTCACATATCTAAGAAATGTCTGATGCTGAATATTAATTCAGGTCCTTGTCCTATCCGTTGGGCCATCTGGCTGCCTGTAGAGTAGAACCCAAGCACTCTGAAAACAAATTCTACACTACTTTTACTATAGTTGCATTCTCTAGGATTGTCCTTGAGTGAAGTTAGCAACCTATGTGATAAAAAAAACCAAAGATATTAGGCAGAGTGGCAGAACAGACAGAGTGTTCAGACAAGAAAGCAGGAAGACTAGGATACAAATACAGACTTTCTGAACAACCTTGAGCAAGATAATAACCCCTCTGAATCTCTATTTTCTCATGGAAAATATTGATAATAATACCTGTAATATTCATTTCAGTGTTGTTATGAGACCCAAATGAGAAGATGAACAGAAAGCACTTCGCACAATTGAAAGAATTAAATAAATGTCAGCTTATTATTTAGAATTAACACATTTATTATGAGTACTGCAGCCAGAAAAGGTAGCAAACCTAATTGTGAAGCAGGTGAAGTGGAATACTTCTCCATCTCCATCTTCACTGAAGGACTGAATGAATGAGACTTGGTCTGCTAGCTCTCAGTCCCAACCCTTTAGCATTCATTTCCCTTTAGCTTCTCTTGGGAATCACATCCATGAGTAAGAAAATGAAGGACAATGTTGTCCACATGTGACTTGCATAAATATAAATAATGGGGACATTCTCGGGCAATTTCAAGTAGAATTCAACAAGAATTTATTGAGCACAGACCATGTGCCAGGAACTATGCTATGTGCTGGAAATACAGCAACAAAAGGTCAACATGTCTTAATTTTTCTTTTTTTTTTTCCCCTTCACACTATCAATTATCATTGGACCAGATTCTCTACCACAGAAGCACAGAGTGAGGAGTCTTCAGCCTCAGGCTAAAGAGATGGGGTGAACAGTAACCTGGGTTATTTTAATTTAATTGAATCATAGACCAAATAAAATCTCTCAATTACTTTGAGTAGGCAGGAAACAATCCATGCCACAAATGTAATCAAAATCATGTAAATTGGGTGCCATATTCAGAGGATTTATTAAAATTTAATTTGCCAAATACTGTCTAGCCTTATACTAATCTATCTGTATAATTGTCTAAATTATCCCAAGAGCTAGTGATTTCAAAAATTCCCCTACTTACAATATTATAGCTTTAACCCCCATTACCAGCTCGGCTTTGTGCCTCTATCATGAAACTGCTAGATTCATTACTCAGAAATATGTTCTCCTTCATCCTTAGCACTGCAGAGAGTTGGTAATATGAGCTTCTCTCATCTTCCTTCAGGAAAACTGAGAAAAGACCAGGAAATGGAACCATCTCTCTGTCCCTTTGCTAATGCCTTTGATAGAGAAAACTCTGTCAGGAAGATTGCAAACTATCCTCATCTCGTTTTTTTCTGAAATGCTTCAGAATGATTTTATTTATGTTTAACCTTCTCATTGTGTAAGCAAGAACAACTGGGTTAACCACCTGCTGGAAAATTAATTGCTCCTCCTTCCTTTGTTAAAAATACTGAAATAACATGGCTGTTTGTAATACCTGAGAAGTAGCTGTTTCCAGCGTGGGATAGCATCACTGAGCAGAGCTGGAAGGCTCATTAGGCTGAGGAAAAGGGCTTGGCCTTGATGGAAAGACAAAGACTCCCTGGAGGGCCAGGGCCCTTTTTGGTCTAAGAAGCCAGGGTCTTTAGGAGAGCAGGTGGGCAAGCAAAAGAAACAGAAGGGGAGCTTCTGAGAGGTAGGGAGCAGAGTCTAGTCCCTCTTTAGAAAAGGAGACCTGGAACATCCAGGGAGGAACATCCAGGAACAACCAATTTCTGGTTGTAATAGGTAAAAAAGAGAAAGAATAAAAAGATGGGAAATTTGGGAAGGGCAGGACTAGATATAAAGCATCCATTGTCAGGTGACATATTTGTTAATTGACTGACTTAAATGGTTGATTTTATTTACTTTTTTTTAATGCTTAGTTCCCTATATCCAACTGGAAGGATTTAGACCACATTTGAAATCGTTTTTTTTTAGCTCCAATGACTAGGTTTTAGTTCAAATCAAGTTAGACTGCAAGTACTAAGGAAATGTCTACTTATAGCCATCAGTTTGGGCAAGAAACAGGCTGTAGTTAGTAATTTTTTTAAACATCAATTCTTTTTTAATCTTTCTGGATGTATACAAGATCTCTTTGTGAGGGATATATCCACTGAGGAAGGAGAGGATTTCTGCCTATTAAAAAAAAAAGAAGAAGAAAGAAAAGAAAGAGAAATGGTTCAGAGAACCAAGGCTATCTCTGCTTTGTTAGTGGGTGGCCTGATGTTAACAAGCTCTTTTCAGACCAGACAGGAACACCGGATCCTTGTTAAGCAGGTCTTCTAGAAAAGATAGTGGAAAGACCACTATATTTGGAAATAATGGACCTGATTTCCAAATCTGACTTTGACATTCTACTTATATGACTTTCTCAGATCAACTTCTCTAGGCCTCCATTTCCTAATCTGTACAAGTAGAGAATGGCTTAGATGAACTCTAAAATCCTTTCCAGCTTTAGATTTTATGATCCTAAATTTCCCTAATCCTAGGCCACTGTTCTGCCTTGCTGTAAAATTCAAGCTATCTGAAAGGCCACCAGCAAATGCCATATTGATCTCTTACTGCACTAACGACTGCCCACAGTCTCTGTGAGCCAGGCCTTAGAGATGTCAAATTTTAAAAAAAAAAATAATAAAATAAATAAAAAAATTAAAAAAGGAAGAAGATGATTAAATCTGACGATATATGCTGTGGTGGCCCACATTTCTCCAACTCTAACCTAAGGTTTATCTTCATCTATCACACTGATTTTAAAAGGTAGAAAAAAGGATTTCAAAGTGTCCTGTTTGTTATTTAATCTGGTCGCCATCACTGCAGCATCTGGGAGCCGCACCCAGAGCAGGGGAGAGCAGCCAACCTCACTCAGGCAACCACCACGCTCCCCCCCCCCCCACCATGGTCCCTCGGCCTTCTACGGGAATCTTCTCCCCCTCCCCATAAGCACCCCTCCCCCTAGTCCTTTGGTTATAAGTGCTCAAAAAATAGCTGCAGGGAGGGGAACCCTACTGGGGTTGTGGGGGAGGGTGGGTAAGGGATGCTTAGGGATATGCTCAGAGGGACTTGAAAGTCGCTGCCGTAATTTCACTGAGAATGGGGAGAAACGTCAGATCAAAGGAAGAAGGCCTCTCTAGGTCACCCAAGGAGTGAGGGAAACGCAATCCCTACATCTTCATCGGCCTCTGAGCTGCTCAGTAGCTGAAGGCCAAACCATCTCCTTCCCCACCACTGAACACACCCGGGGAGCCTAGGGCGGTCCCCACTGCAGATATGGATTTAGGGATGAGGTTTAAATAAGTCTCCAATGTGAATTTCTAGAATTCAGGTATTGCTTAATCTGTCCAAGGGGCTAGAAGTCGGAAGACCTAATCAGCACTATCTCCTCAGTAGGCAATGAGTGGGCTGCCCGGTTGTACCTTCCCTCCATTCCGACTCCTTCTCTCCCACCGGCCTTTCCGGCCCGTGCTGTCTGGGGCCGTCGCGGCCAGGTGGGGATCCCCATATGGAGGGAATTCAGTGTGCATTCACTTCCCCAATTCCCCAAACCCTTTCAGCTCCCAGGCCCAACAACTGGGGCCACATCGCCTCCCCGACATACACGCACACATACTAGACAGGCCCGCGGCGTGAAGGCTTTCTTTACCTTCTTTCCCAGGCCGGGTGGGGTACAGCACGCGCAGCTGATCCAGCTGCAGCTGCTGCTTGCCGCCGCCCTTCATTCATTAAAAAAAAAAAAAAGACAACAATCATTCCTCTTTGTAAAGCGCGACAGCCCGGTAAGGAGCGACAGCCCCCAGCAACGATGGGTTAAGTTCCTTTCCGGCCCCCCATTCATAAAAAAGGGGGGAGGGGGAGTGTAGGGAAGTAGCGCATGCGCCCAGAGGGTCTCTTGTGCCCACCCATTCATAGAATTGGGGACGGCGCGCATGCGCAGAGAAGCCCCCTTCCCTCCCATTCATAAAAAAGCCATTTTCCCAGGCAGTAGTTGCAACACCAAGGCGGAGCGGGGAAAGCTGACAGCGCTGTGCAGGCGTTTCAGGTCGCCGGGATCAATGCTGTTTCATCTGGCTGGGGTTTGCAGGGACAGCCACTGACTTGTTTGGAATTTAGGATTAAGTACCTATGGAGAAATGCTCCTGACTGGATTACTTAAAGTAAGTAGCAAATTTAAGGATCTTAGATCCTACTTCTTCCCCCAGCAAATTTGATCTGGAAGGCCATTTCCTTCCTCCAAAAGGGGCAAACGTTGCTCCCTTTTTGGTGCATGTCCCTATAAACTTTTCTGTTTGGGCGCCTCCGCAGACGGCAGTGAGGCAGCTGCGAGGAACTCCCGGTCCCGCAGTCTCTCACATAAGCCAGAGACCCGGCTCTGGGTGATCACAGCAACGGGATGCGCTGTTTCAGACTGGGACGTTTCCAGCCTTTACTCTGTGTTAGGATCTTCGAGTCCTTACAACTAACTCCCTGTCTGGCTTCCCAGCTTACCTTCTCCTTGCATTCACCCGCCTCGGACGCGGGGAGCGAGCATCTGCCCGCAGCGGGGCAGGGGCAAAGGAGCCGCCTTTCGGGGCTCTGGGGGCGCCCTGTAGATAGGTCTATCCGCCCGCCCCGTCGCCCTTTACCGAAGGGAACCGCTTCGTCCTAACTTTCCTTCCCCAGTCGCAGTGGCCTAAGCACTCGACGTAGATTTTTTCCCTTTCTCCTTTGGATTCCTGATATGATCCCTTTCCTTCTCTGTGGGTGGGTCTCGTCGGAGCTTAGGACTCCCTAGGTGTCTCCCTCCTGGGGCACTTCTGATCTCGGCTCCTTGGCATGTAAGATCTTTACTGTTTGACCTTTGCTCCTTAGCATTCTATTCTGTGCAACTGTTTCGCAGTCGCCTTTTTTCCTTGGGGCTGTGCAGAGCTCGGGTTTCCCCGGGCCCCATCCCCACCCTTCTCTAGACCCTAGTCGCCTTGCTTTGCCCCTGGGATTCCCTTGGGGTTCTGAGGGGTGGGGTGGGGGGCAATACTATATAGAGGGTGGGGAAAAAAGTGAGTTTATATAATGTCGAGATGGAGAAATCCAGAGAGGAAACGGTTGCATGCGTAGCAAAGATAAGGCTTTTTTTTTTCTCCTGCTTTCTTGGTGGTACCAGTCTTGACGTCACCGGGGAAAGAAAGGGATAGAGACCTTATATTCTGAAAATTCATAGTCGACCAGGAAATGGAAAACCCAGAGAAGGGCTTGGAGGTGAAGCTCAGGGGCATCAGCTTAGGCAGTTCTAGCCAGTGGAGAAATCCCAGTCGCATCACTAGGGAAGGGGTTTCCATGTCTCCTCTTCTTTCCCATGCCGACCATCAAAAAAGCATTTAGACAGTAGTTTCTGTTGTGCAAGAGATTTCTCAATTCTCTTTAGGTTAGGAAGGGGTGGAGAAGGAGGTGAGGAGAAAGAGATCTTAAGGAGAAGAAAATTGTTGCTTTTCCTGGCCCAGGTGTTGAGGAGAGGCGAGAGAGAGCTTGGTTGGACGTGCCCCAATCTCGCTTGAGGTGAGTTGGAGAGAAAGAAATGCAGAACATGGAAGGGCTGCTTTCAGTTTACCTATATCATGGTTGATTTGGGGGAAAATCCATGTTTTCATGGATGGCTTGAATTAAGTCGTGGAGCCGCAGTCTAATGCACCAGATCTGCCATGTATTCTCCAGTCCATTAGGTTCCCCCACCCTTGCTTGGAAACAGAGATATTGGAAGGGTAGATCACTGATGACATATTTGAGGCTTTTCTGGAAGCTTTACTTCATGTCAAGAAGGGGCAGACAGGTGATGTTGAGAGAAGTCTTGCTGTTAAGAAATGTGAATCTGGTTTTTAGGAAGCTATGAGGCATTCCTTCCGCACCCCAACCCACCCACCCCCAACCCAGTGCCTGGACCCTGGGGGTTAGTTAAGGATCTTCTCGCCTTTCTTCCCCTAGATTAACAGCAAAATTAAAGGCTAGCTGGTGGAAAGGATATGGAACTGCTGGATCAGTTGTGAAATGTTGGGTTATCAATCTCTGATAAGATGATATGAACTGAAGGCCTTCTCCAGCGTTGCAGCAGTAGATTTCACAATATTTAGAGTTCTTTGAATCTTCACCCAAGTAGAGCATCAAACATCCGGAGTTCTCAGGGTTTTTTTAGTCGAGGGTAAAGAGAGGGAGGGTTAACATTTGGCTCTCCGGGGAAAAGAGTAGAGAGAATATTTCGAAGTGTCTAATGGGAAATAGCATTTCCTTTCTTTCCCAACCCCCTAGAGAGTTTAATCCATTTCCAGAAGTTATCACCCTTTGACCATACAGAGCACAATTTTACTGAAAAGCTGAGCCACCATGATAATGTCAAGGAGGATAGTCTTTGGGGGACTAGATTTAAGAAATTTACCCCACCTCTCTGATCAATATTCTTTTGGGGAGGGGTAAGAATCTTTTAAGAAATCCAGATCTTTGCTTACCAATTTGTAAACTCCAATATCATTCTCCCTTTAGATGGCACTGCCCTATTCATTTCCCGGTTCGGTTTTTGCTATATAAAATTGTATTTTATCTCTCCAGAGATAAGTAAAAAGGCTGGGAGTGAGGTGGGGTGTAAAGTGGCATAAATAATAATAACTGATAAATGTCTTAAGCATTTTATGTCCACATCAATTGTGCTTCACAACAACCCTTCAAAGTAGGTAGTACAAGTGCTTTTATCTCCATTTTACAGATGGGAAATTGTGACTGAGAAGTTAAGTGACTTGCCCATGGTCACATAGCTATTAAATATTAAAGAATTAAAGATGTAGTGCTGGAAAGGACATCAGAGTCTATCCACCCCAACCCTCTCATTTTATAGAAGGGGAGTTTTAAGTGATTTGTCCAAGGTCACATAGAAGAGACAGAGGTAGGATTTGAATCCAGGTTCTTTGACTCCAGAGCCAGTATTGTATTGCTTCTCTGTATTTCAGATCGATTTATAACATTCTTTTAATCCTACTTGGTTTGAAGGAAGCTGTCGAAGCTAATATTTGAGATGATAAAACGGTCCTGGTATAGCTGCCCAAGAAGCAAATCTACAGTTCTCGCAGTTGAATTTAGATTTCCTTTTATTTTAAGGGCAGAGCACTAGATTTTTAGCATTTTTATGCTAGAGATTCACTTGATTTTAATGAATGTTGAATCAAAAATGCCTTTGATTATGCCTAGATCCTACCCAAAAAAGTAACCTTTTTTTCTTGGATTAATGTAAACTCCTTGAAGGCAAGGATTATTTCATTGTCTTTGTATTCCCTTTCCCCTCCTCCAACCCAGGGTCTGGCATACGGTAATAATAAATGCTGGTTGATTAATCGAGGTAGCACCTAAGGCTATCTATCCAGTGTCTGCACCTGGATAGATAACTCCTTTTTCCTCCTGATTTTTCTTACTCAGGGGAGATTTATTGCTCCTGGGTCTGTGTTCCTATCCCTATTTTAGCAAGCAGCAAGTGGCAGGCTCTTTGTGGGGTCTCTGGGCTGTATTTTGGCTTTAGCACCTTGGCTTGGAATCCTATTAACACACTGAGAAGGCTGATCCCCAAAGGAGAGAAGGAAAGAATCTGGGGTACTGATTTGGGTGAGGGTGGTAGCTCAAAGTACTGTATCTTGTAAGGAGAGAGGAATAAATATCATAATCTCCCTGATGATGTAGTATAGATCTGTCTTTTAGGGAAGGAGTTCTGACCTAAGTGGAAAAGGATACATATGGAGCACTCTTCAAACCTTAGCTCACTGTACGCATTAGCTATTATTATTCTTGTCATATCAATAGAGATTGCTCAGGAAGCCATCCAGAGCCTTTCTTATAGCTCGATAAGTTGTCATTGACTGAAGGGAAGCCTTTAGTGAAGTACAGAAGTAAGAAATGATAGAATAGCTTTATTACTTATTAATACTGATTTGGGAAGAAGACTGAGCAGTTTATATGCTGGCAAGACCCTTAACTTTTAGGTCTTAATTTCTCCATCTGCAAAATGAAGAGACTATTACTTCTTAGGGATGACAAGGGATTCTGCAGCTGATGCCAAACGCTTGGGGAGCACTGGGAAATACTTAAGTTTCCTTCTTATTCTCCAGAATAGCAAAGACTCTGGCTTCTAAAGATCATTCTATAAGAGAAGGGGTTGTTTCATAGGAGCTCTGGGACCTCAGGGTGTATGTACTCCATCAGAACAGAGAGGAGAGCAAATCGAGAGAAAGTAGAGATTGATGTAGAGGTTTTAACTTGTAGTCTTAATTATGTAGTCTTTCTCACAATTGCTGTTCCCATTTTTAGAACACACAAGGACGTATAAAATATGATATCTGAAAAGCAGAGTAAAGAAGGCTGGCTGGCTTTGATGTCAGGAAGACCTGGATTCAAGTCCATTCTCTGATAAACTGCTCTGAAACATTGGGGCAAATCAATTAACTTCCCAGTTTACAAGGCAATTCTAGGAGTATGTTCCAAATTGAGTTTGCTATTAGGCAACAGAGAAGGGAGTCAGTCCCTACCAGGATGAAATCACAGGTCCACACTACACATATTTCATTTTGAAACACAGGCTCACTGGGACATTAGGGAAGCAGACCAGGATAGTTAGTTCTGACAGTACAGTTTTAAGGGGAATTCTCAGTTCTTATTGTTGGAGAAGCCCTGGTTTATATTGATACTTCTTGGCCCAACCCCTGGAATTGGCTTTCTTTGGTCTTTTAGTCATATAATATTCCTGTCACAGTGATGGTTCTGATAAATCTATTCTTGGAGTGCGAGATAAAAATAAAAAAAAAAATTGTTTGGGTTTCTCCTTTATCCCCATGTCTAAAAAATGAGCTTTTGCTATTTGATGGAAGAAGATACTAGCCTAAGCCAATGTTGCCCTGCATGCATTAGGTGCTTAATAATATGTTTGAATCAAATGAATGTTAAGAAAATAACCTTTAGGGCTAACATAATAAAACTTGAAGTTGATGAACAGATTGCAGTCTTAACATATTAAGAACCCATTCAAATAACATGCTTGAAATATTTCTGGTTCTTTGCCCGGCAACATGCAGTTTCAGAACTTTGTCATTCTTTTCAAATAATTAATTAAAAGCCCAGATGAATTTGGAGTGACTTGGGGAGGAGATAGTCTTCCTATGACAGAGTTGTCTATTGAAAAAAAATGATCCTTATGATCCCTAGTCTATATCTTCTAACAGACATAGTTCTTTGTGGGTGGGAGGAAGGAAAGTTTATGTTCTTAGAGATGGAAGACACTGTAGGGGGTGTCTAATTCAATCCCTACCAGAGACAGGATACTCCCTTTAAATGTCTCTTAACAAGAGGTCATCCATCCACCACTTGAAGATCTCCAGTGACAGGAAACTTATTACCTCAGACTCAAGTGGCTTCTTTCTGTTATAGGAGAGTAATCCAATTTTCCACACTACTCCAGAATAGAGGATCTTCGATTTAGATTTGGAAAGAATAGCATAGGTCATCTAATCCAAGGCCTTCATTTTACAGATAAAACTAGGCAGCTAGGTGGCACAGTGGATGGAGCATTGGCTGGGGAGTCTGAAAGATGGAAGTCATTTCTGCTTCAGGCACTCTCTGCTATGCCCTGCTGATATTAATATCACCTTATAAATGTTAACTCTTATTAGTATTTATTAAGTGACTTGCCCTAGTAGCTGGTAAAGTTAGTGTTTGAACCTAAATCCTCTACCTTCATATCCAATATTCTTTCCACCTTGTCTGGTAGAAAGAGAACTTGGAAGAAGGAAAAAGGCTACTGTCACTTGACATTAATAAGCCTCAGTTTCCTCATCTATAAACTTGATGATTTCTATGGCACACTGCAACTCTATATTTATGATCCTATAATCCCATCTGCTTAGGCTGGATTTACTTTCCTTAAAGGCTGAGGATGCCCTAGGAAAATTTTCCTCTCTTAGCAGTCTGCATGGTAACAAACTAGATACTAGTCACAGCCTCTTAGTGCATCTTCGAAAAGAAGGAGAATCTCCAGTTTCTTTGAGTTCTAAACCCTCAGCAACTGTCAATTCTCAGCTCTGATGTTCATTTCTCCTTTTTTCTGAAAGTTAGCACAAGACCGCTTAGTCTTTTAGATTTTATAAATAAAGTTTGGATCTGGCTCCGCTGAATTGTAATGTTGCCCTGAAGAAGTGCAGATCTTCCAGTGGAGCATGACCCCATGCTGTGAAAATGGAAAGAGTATTGGATATGGGGCCAGAGGTTTGGGTCCCTGCTCAATTGGTAAAGTAATACTTCTGATCTTGTCACTTAAGTTAACTGTTGAGATTAAATTACTTAACATTGCCAGACCTCAGTTTCCTCATCTGTAAAATGAGGGGGTTAAACTCAATGATTTCTAAGATCCACTGCAGATCTAAATCTATGATCCTATAATGCCATCAGCTAAGTCTGGGTTTCACCGCCCTTAAAGGCTGAGAATGTCCTAGCAAAGTTTCCCTCTTTTAAAAACCTGCATGATAATTAAACTAAAGAAATGGTCATTTATTCATTGTTTTGTAGTTTGGGAAGTACAACTGATTTAATGAATCTTTTTCTTTTTTCTTTTTTTAAATCAGATAGGTTCTTCTAATATCTCCAGATTGCTGAGAGGGAGGTAAACTTTAGCTTGCTTTATTCTCCAGGCTAGTCAAAAGCCCCACTGTCTCAGCACCCTTCTTGAAAAGCCTAGCAGATATCCTCCTATGAATGTGTACCAGTCTGGCTCCCTTGCATCAAACACAGTGCCACATTCCTCTCTCCCTTTCCTATATCCCCTACTACATGATGACCACCTGAAAGGCCAAACTCACCATCATTTACTCTGAGATTGAGTTTACATTACTAATTAACCCTTCAAGAATTAATATAGCAAAAAGTTCCTTAAGAGAGTCGTAGCATGCAATTTTAAGAAAGCAAAAATGGAAGTTAGTTATCTCTGTATTTGCAGCTCAGGAGAAGTAAACTTCATGCTCAGTAATCAATTAACTTGAATTGCAAACTTTTTAGGTCCAGCTTTGGTTGTCCTTTAGCCTCAGGGCAACTAGAGTTTGCTGTGGTTGGAATGCTAGCTCTGGAGGCTGAAGACTCATCTTCCTGAGTTCAGATTTGGCCTCAGACACTAGCTGTGTGACCCTGGACAGGTCACTTAACTCTGTTTGCCTCAGTTTTTCTTCTATAAAATGGAACTGGAGAAGGAAATAGTGAACCACTACTTTATCTTTGCCAAGAAAGTTCCAAATGGTCTCAAGTAGAATCAGACTGTATGGCCCCAAATTAACATATGGAGAACTTATGTTCTATGCTAGGGATTGGGGTGATAAAAAATAAAAAAATTGGTCTCTGGCCCTTGAGGACTTTATAATGGTCCACAGAATTGGTGATGGATAAGGGAATATTGGGGATTCGAAGTCATAAAATGTATTGAAGCTGTATTCAGCCTCACCATGGGATTATTGATTGTTTCTGGAAGTCTGAGGCCATTTGCATGCACCCTTTCCACCCTCAATGTAAATTGTAGCTATTCTCTCTGAAGGAGGTTTTCCTGAATGGTTGGTACATGCATCCTTAGCTAATGCTGCCCCATTTCCTTGCTGTCTAAAACTTGACAAGATAGATTTTCTGACTGAATGTAATATTGGCTTTGGACTGTCTGTCCAGGATCTATCAAATTGGCAAACAGTCCCTCTTTAAGAAACCCCAATGCAGCAAAGTCTCCACTCTACTTTCTATTATAAATCTCTTCCTTCCTTGTAGAGGAAACAATTAACCTATTAAACTCCACTTAAGTTCTTTACTTTAGCTTCAGACTATACAGTGAAGCAGTGTCACTGATGAGTAGGGAAATTGATCTTTAAATCTATCTGAAGGAAACCTGTTTTTTTTTTGTTTGTTTGTTTTTTTGTTTTTTTTTTTTTAAGAAATGTCATTTAGCTCCAATGATTATCTACTCAAGAAAATGTTATCTCTAGTCAGATGGTGTAACCTAAGTATATCCGATGAAAGCTTCCTTTAAATTTCCCTCTATGTCGGTCACAAGAATCAGGAAAAAGGAAAATACCAAATGAAAAAGTTTGAAGGATTAAAAAGAAAAAGAGAAATCTTACTCTTGTTGCAGGAGGTTTCAAAAAAAAAAAAAGATGATGCTAATAGAAGAGTATACCTTAGGATTTTCTGATGATGCTGGTTTCTGTCTTAGAGGATAACATACAGATATTTTAAACTTTATTCCCAGATGTTACATTCTACTTGTAGCCCACAGTATTTTGGGGCAGCTAATTTTTTGGGGGGGGGAAAGGCTGCTGGCTGAATTATATGACTATGGTTAATGGCCCTGGAAATTAGGGATACCTGGGCTCTGCATCAAATGAATAATTAGACACATGATCTTGGACAAATAGCTTTTCCTTGCTGACCTAGATCTCTTCTCTGCAAAATGAGGGAGGGTGGGATTCAATGTAACTTTACCATCTCTTCCAACTCCAACATTAGGTGAGTCTGTGGCACTAGATCCTGTACAGATTACTTTGTTGAGGCAAAAGTTGTTTACCCAGGGAATTCCCTGGTAGGATTTGCCATCTAATTAGTGCCCTCTGATTCTAGGATTGGAGTCTTAGAGTTATGTTGCACTATTCTAAAAGGCCAAAGATTTGCTTAGGTATACAATAGTAATTAGAAATATGTTCTGGGAAGAAGTAGCAATTTTTAAGGTACCAAGTCTTAGTTTGGTATGGGGTGGAAGAATGAAATAATCTGTTTCATTCAGGTTTCTTTTCCTTTATTTCTTCAGGATTTGTCTTATGGCTTTTGAGGCTCAAGGGCTCAATACTAGTGGGTAACTAAATTTCAAGCTCAGAAAAACCTTAAAGACACAGATGCCTGGAAAGGCTAAATATTTCCAATTTAACTCCATTTCATCAAACATTTGTTCAATACCTTTTCCTTTGAGTAGTGTAGGTGAAGAAAGAGGGCATTACCAACAAGAAGGTCAGCCTTTGCAAACACTCACAGATAGGCAATGGATGCCCCATACAAGAAGCAGCAAACAGGTCATTGTGTCTGAAATGGAAAGTGGATCAGAGAGAGTTAGACTAAATAGGTCTGAAGATATGTCCAAATCAGATTGTGGAGGACTTTCAAAGACAGTTTCTCTTTTACCCTAATTCAGGAGCAATTAAAGCTTTTTGAGCAGAGAGGTTGACATAGTCAACCCTCTGTCTTAAGAATATCTGTTGCACAATGTCACACAGATAGTAGAAAAACTTGGACTAAAAACTCTAACCCCAAATACAGTACTTGTTGACAAAGGAATGTTCCCTTTTTTTTTTTTTTGTTATTAATCTGAAAAAGTACTTAAGAGCTACAATAAGCAATGGGAATGGGACCATCTCTGACAGTCACTCTTCTCATCTATAAAATGAGGGACATGGCCTTGATTTCTAAAGTCCTTCTCAACTCTAAAATTCTATTGTTTTGGAGTTTGTATCTTTCTGTATTAGAATCTGCTGAGATGTTCTACTCTGCTGAAAAGCACCATCTTTTCTGGAAGACTAAAATGCTGTGTGCTCCAAAAGAGCCTATGGCTTCATTAGAGGCCAAAATGCAAGATTAGGATTGGATAGTTATATGTGATAACAGTTAGGGACACCATCCTGCACTCCCTTGAAAAGAAATATCTTCTCTTCTCTCCTTTCCCCACCATTTCCTCAGCAGTATTTTTATTTCCTAAGCACTTTGGGGGAAATAGAACCACTGCCTAGCACAAACCTAGAAACTCCAAGTTAATCTGGGTTCCTCAGTTATTTCTTTAAGTAGGAGTTGGAGCATTGGGATTTAGATGAGAACTGTTCTGCTTGCCCAGGAATCTTCAATTCAACAAACATTTTCCTGGTTCGAAAGAGGTCTTTGGGCTTACATGAATGCAAGATGGGGGAGAAATCCGTCACTGAACAGAATCGAATCCTTCCTCCTCAGTTTTCATTTCCTTTCTCTTTTCTAAGAGAAATCTCACTTCTTTAAAGTAGAACTATCAAAGCTAATTGATCATTCATGCTCTATATGAATATAAAATCTGTCCAGTATTGAATGCTGCAAAATAATTGCTTTTTGGCTATGACTTTAGATATTCTGAGGAAAAAATTGACTTCTCCTAATCACTCCTTTTATAAGAATATAATTTTTTTCTACATGGGGTATTAATCACTTTGAGGTGATTCCATGATGATTTTAGGGAAGAATGAAACACATTCTACCTCTGATCAGAGTCCTCAATGCAAGCCTTCTTTAAGTGAGGAACTGATATTTAGATGACTTCATCTTTCTGACCAGGCTCTTCTCATGAATAAGGATCAGTTGCTAATTAAGAATTAATGAGAAGGTATTTAGTGTAAAAATATCTGAAGGGGGAAACAAATAACCTAAAAGGCTTATCCTTTGAAGGAGTAGAATTGTTCTTTATAGACAGAGGATATCCGGACCCAAGTGGCCAGTTCTCCTAAAGAACAGAGAAATGGGCATAACTTGTCAAAAATAGCAGCCACCAGGAAGGCTAGAGATTTTTCAAACATTCTTGAGGTACTTAAGTGAATGAATTGAGTAGTCTTTCTAAGTCAGTATAAGTAGATGTACCAAGAAATGGTTCCTGAGCATTTGAATAAGTTTCTTCTCCTTGATTCTTTCCCCCCTTCCTACTCCTAACCCATCCAAAACTAACAAACAAATAAAAACTTGTATGGGAAACTCCATACTGTTGGTCCAAATAGAGATTTGGGGAAACATTTTTCTTCTTTATTCCACCCTCCCCTTTCCCTGGAATTCATGAGCTTCAGGATGGAATCTTCCCAGGCTGGTCCATTTTTTTTTTTTTTTTCCTTTTTCCTTTTGGATTCCAAATACTGTCCCTTGGGCAAAGGTCTCTGAGACTCATGCTCAAGCGGCTGCTACTTTAAATTGATCTGCAGCGGAATTCCAAAAGTAAAGGTCAGCAGGCGAGGAAATTGCACTTCTAATAGAAAACAATGTGCACTTTCTAAATTTGAACCAAGCAGTTTCCGCTCTTTGATTTAAGTTTAGTTACTTCCTGGGGTTCCGTGTCAGGCTCTGCAGTTGAATCTCTGGCCCCATTCCAACGTAAAATTGCCCTCTCCCAGTGAAATCAGAAACTGAAGTGAGGTCTGGCTAGCTCTTCTAGTAAATACCATTTATCCTAAATATTATTCTGCTCTGCGCCTGGAAATTGGTAACACTCCTTTTCCCCTCTAGATTTTCCCTTAGTTTATCGAAGGCTCCCCTGGAGTTAGGTGGTCGCAAAGGTCTGGCCTACTATTATAAACTATTATATGCATACCTTGATATTCTGGGTCCCTGAGCAGAAAGGTCAGAAATAGCTTTTTTACCCTCTACTTTTACGGGCTTCCCTCCGATGAAGGGTCTGGTTGGACAATAGTTGTAGTGACTCAGGTTATATAAATACAAACCAGTCCTAAGAGATGCTGGCAAATATACAAAGCAAGCCTATCAGAAAATTGACAATTGAAATAATGAGTATCTGTCTTCCCTTTCTATCTCTTTCTTGACTTTTTTTCAGGACCCCTAGAAGCCAAGTTTCTCGGAGCAGTTCTGGACCTCTGGCCCCTATGGAGCCCCCGATCCCACACAGTATCCCTGTCAGCCCAAGCTCAGTCATGGTCCAGCCCCTGCTGGACAGCCGCCTCCCATATGGCCGACTGCAGCACCCACTCACGATCCTGCCCATCGACCAGATGAAGACGACCCACATAGAAAACGACTACATTGACAACCCTGGCCTGGCCCCCCCAGCTGGCTCCAAGCGGCCCCGAGGCGGGTATCCTGAGCCAGCCCCAGGTCTCTCCCGATGCGACCAGGATGTCACCCACCCCTGGATTTCCTTCAGTGGGAGGCCCAGCTCTATCAGCAGCAGCAGCAGCACCTCCTCGGACCAGAGGCTCCTGGACCACATGGCTCCACCTCCTGTGGCGGACCAAGCCTCCCCTCGGGCAGTGCGCATTCAGCCCAAGGCCATCCACTGCAAGCCCCTGGACCTGAAAGGGATGCCTCCGCAAGAACTGGACAAACACTTCCTGCTCTGCGAGGCCTGCGGCAAGTGCAAATGCAAGGAGTGCGCGTCTCCGCGGACTTTGCCTTCCTGCTGGATCTGTAACCAAGAGTGTCTCTGCTCTGCCCAGAGCCTGGTCAACTACAGCACCTGCATGTGTCTGGTGAAGGGAGTGTTCTACCATTGCACCAATGAAGATGACGAGGGCTCCTGCGCCGACCACCCCTGCTCCTGCTCCCACTCAAACTGTTGTGCCCGCTGGTCCTTCATGGGGGCCCTGTCTCTGGTGCTGCCCTGCCTGCTCTGCTACCTGCCGGCAACTGGCTGCGTGAAGCTGGCCCAGCGGGGCTACGACCGCTTGAGCCGGCCGGGCTGCCGCTGCAAACACACCAACAGCGTCATCTGCAAGGCAGCCACGGCAGTGGACAGCAGCAAGACCAACAGACCCGAGAAGCCTTTCTGATTTTTCTTCCTGCCCACCTTATTGCCTCGGCTTTGTCTGTTCCTGACCCACAACATTGCCAGAGCAGACTGCAGCGAGCCGGGTCTTCGGTGTCCTAAAGAGTCCTTGGCTCATCCTCCCTCCCCTTGGGATTCTGGGAAGATCAGATCAGTAACCTTCCTCCTCCCCTTCCCAAGCAAGGCACTTTGGGCTATATCAGGGTTTTGGAACTTTTGTGTGGTTTTGTTTAACTAGAACAGAAGCGGGAGGGGGGAAGAGGCGTGTGGTGTGATATGGACTTGAGATTTTTCAGAAGACGGAACATAGATGTACACATCCGGAAACTGCAGCTGCTTGGAATGTCTTCCCAGCCCCCTTTCTCCCTCCCTCCCTTCCCTCCCTTTGTCCCTCTCTCAGCGGATAGGGGCTGGCTGCCTGGGAGTTTGAATACCCCAGGAATCATTAACTAGGTGGCTTGGGTGCCTCTGTAGAAGAGAATCGGATTCTCAATCTCTCCCCTTTTCCCCAATGTGTCACCAATGTCTTCTTGGTGAAGGTGAAGAACTAAACTGCTATAATCCACACTTTAAAAAGGAGAGGGGCCAACCAAGTAGATGGGGTGGGGAAGGTGTTGGGCGGCTCTCTGTCTTGCTCCCTACCCCAAGTTACACTAGTAAGGGTGAGTTTTAGACTAACTCCCAAATACCTTTCTCTCCATCCTCCTTCTCATTAATATTTTGGAGATGTTCCTACCTATAGCCACCAAAATTGGTTCTCTCTTAGTTCTGATAAGCTGTCATAGACTTAATTGCCCACCAAAGGTCCTTTTTTTTTTCTTACCTCCGTCCACAGGTTTGTCTGTTGTTTGTTTTTTAAATAATATGGGTGGGGCAGGCAAAGGAAGGAGAGACCAAATGTCATTTTTGCCAATGAGAATCTGGTTGCCATATCCAGTTACTACACTTTGCTAGAATATATAAACTAGATGGTAACAGGTTTTTAAGACAGTCATTTCCTTCTCTGCTATCCTCAAGTGCTGCTTTCTAGGTCTGGTTGGGGGAGAGGAGAAGAATGTCCAGAGGAAATCTCTGTTCTCCGTCCCCATCCCTGTCTCTGACCTTCCCCCCTTCCCCACTCAAAATTTTTAATTCTGAAGAGAGGCAGTCACTCTCATTGGCCAAATGACATTTGAAGCTTGGTGAGTTTTCTTCCTCTTGCCTGCTGCTGCTGCTCAGCTTCATAGCTTCTCATGTACAATAGTGTGTCTATATCTTTGTAAATAGAGATGACAAAAAAAAGTCTATTTTAGTGTTAGCAAGTGCTAGGGGGAGAGCCAGAAAGGCCCAGATGGGGGAGTTTTCCCAAGGGGGTTCTGGAGTAGAATGCTAGTCCGCGGTGGTCCCCCCAAAGATGCAGTGACCCTTTCTCTCGAGGTGCTAGAGGAAGTAGAATGGGCACATGTGAAATGGGTACGTACTTGTTGCATGCAAAAGTTGATCTTGTAGCTTTCTTTGGTCCTCCCCCATTTGTTGTGTTTACTGTCAAGTGGAGAAAGTGTCCTGGGCAAGACCGCCAGGGGCAGATGGAGCAGGCTCAGCAAATGTTAAGGCTGTGCCAGACATAGATAGCATTCTCCAAGAAATCTCATCTGTTCCATGGAGAATAATAATCGTCTTTTTAGGAGGGAACCAGGGAGGCAGTCTATAGTCCTGTGTAGGATACTTTCCAAGGACCTTTTTTTTTTTTTTTTTTAAGAGTAGTGGTAACATCTGATTTAAAATAAATTAACTGTAACCATAGGTATTTATTGATTGGGGGGAGGAGGGGCTTGTGTTTTAGACTTTCTTATTTATATAAATATTTGCTAGCTTGTAAAAGCAGAACACGGAATTACCACACCTGCATTTTCCGGTGCTGGTTCATGTAGCTATCCTTGCCATAGACATAATATGATGGGTATATATATATATAGATATATATAAATGTTCTTGCACAAATCTGAGGGAACAGTAGGAAGGGAAACACATTTACAGCCAACCACTTATACCAATTGAATGTATCAGATGTCACTACTAAAAGAGATGATGATATAGGTTTTCCTGAGGAGAGGATTAGACATCCTGTGCCTGCCTAGCAAAAGTCATCCATCTGTATCTGCTAGGCAGTGGATAGTGCTGGAGGGCCTCAACTTGCCTCCATGGGAACCTGGACTGAGTGATGGGCTAGCTACATTTTGTTGGCCATTCCCCCTTGCACACCCATTCTGTGGAGAATTGATTGACCCATGCACACACCATACCTACACTATCCTCTACACACTTTCCTTACAAAGTAGCCTCCAGGACCTTAATTTCTAGTGTACATAGTTTGTAAACTACTAATTTCTTTGGATTTCTTTTTTTTTTCCTTTTGGTTTCTTTTTAGCCCTACTGGGTTAAATGGCTTCAACTCTCCTGCCCTGCCCCCTTTAACTTTTCTCTGCCTGTATTATTTTGTGGCCACTTTAGCAGAGTATAACAGATGAGAACTGCTCATTTTATTATTATTTTTTTAAACTCCCAATCTTCAAACAATTCCTTAGCCTGTTTCTGCATGGAGGGCTTCCTCAATTGGAGCAACAAGCTTGTTGAGGTTCTTGCCTATGGATGTGGGACTCATTAGGGGGACCTGAAAGAGGGTCACCTGATAATATGAGTTCATGAATATTTGCATTGGCTGAGAGATTGGTTGACAGGAAGTCCCCATTCCCTCTCCTTTTAATGGTACCACTTCCCACTTCTACCTGGCTCAGACTACCTGTTCTTGCCGGGAGCCATGGGTCAAGGGATATGAGGTCACTCATGAAGGGCAAATATATCCATTTAGAAAGTCTATGATCTTCCCATAGCAGGTAATAAATCCTAGCCCCCTGAGCTCAAAGGATATGTTTTTTTTTTTTTTCAATTGGAGGGGTCCCAGTGAAAACCACTGGCACTTGAGAAACCAAGTAGATGGAGGTTAAGTATCCAGGTCATGATGGGAGCTGTGCTCAGGCCCAACATTTCTTAATGAGAATCCACCATACCCCCATTAAAATGTGCCACACTGGTTTTTACCAAGGGTAGATAGAAGAAATCTTTATAAGCTTTATAAAACATTCACATATCCCCATTGATATTTGAACCTTACAACCTTATGGAATAGACAAGACACAGAAGCTGAGGCTTCATTTAACAGATGAAGTAGCTTACCTAAGGTTGGTAAGCAGGGAGGGTGTCACAGAAACCCAGGTTCTGGGACTCACAAGGCCTGTGATAGATTGACTAATAAGGCTCAGAATGGTGTAGGGTAGGGGTGAGTGAGGGCTAGAATGACCCTTTTAACACCAACTTAGCAGAGCTCCTCAGAATGTCTCCATGGGAAATTAACTAGCACATTTTAGCCTTGCTAGCCTTTTGGTCCCCTGTCCTTTTGGAAGCAGTTTCACACCCCTTCTGTAAACTGTAAATCCTGAGTTTCCTTTTTTTTTTTTTTTTCCCTGTCGGTAACTGTGCCTAGGGTGTCTGTTCTCACTGTCCCCAACTTTGATTTTGTGTTACAAAAAAGCTGTTCAAGTCTCCCCTCCCCCATCCATCCTTACCTTTGTTTTTCTCCTCCATTTCCCCCTTCACCCTCTCACCCTGCAACAAAAAAAGTTACCACAGAAGGGTTCCTTTGTATAGAATATTTATTTTGAAGCTCTATTTTAATAGTATTTATTTTAGAAAGTCTACTATTGTAAGAGTTCTTCTGTTTGTGAAGAAAAAAACAAGTTTAAAAACTGAATGTACTGATCTAGAAATATATATAAATATATATTGTTAAATATACTCAGGACTACTGTGTTGTGTTTGTGTATGCATGGGAATGAGTGTTTATTCCCACTTTAAACCCCATGTATTACAAGACCCCCAAGTTGGTCTTTCTGTCTATTGGTACTAGATGCTAAACCTCTTCCATATCCTATAATCAAATGGTTCCCTCACTCAGGATGAAAACTAACAAACTCTTTTCCCCAATAAAAGTCCACCACATCCATTTTTCAGAACATTGAGGAAAGGAAACCTGTGGAAAGAGCTAATTCTAGATAATTTGACTACCTTGGCTCACCTTCCCTTTATTTGTAAGCAGGATAGAGCCACTGGCTTAATCTATCAACTCCCAGGAAGAACTAAGGATTTTAAGGTGAAAGGGAGGAAACAAAGCTCTTTCTGTTGGGGTTCCTCCCCACTCCTACCCCCTTAATGTGACATTCTCTGATATCTGTCCATCTTTGCCTTGGCTTTAAAAGCCTTCAGAGTAATTGTCATCCTTTGATTCCTCATAAATCTATGATTTCATCCATGTGTGTTCTGCTACAACCCATCCCATATCTTCCTCTGTATACAGAGAATCATATATCACAATCTCCTAATAAGAGGGCAAACCCAGCCAATTCTCCCATCTGTTTATGTAGCTGTATTTATTTAGTTATTTGAGGGAGCAGAACATTCCTGTCAATTCATCTATAAGGATCCTAAGGTCAGGCAGCCTTTATTACGGAAAGGTAGATTGCCTTCTTTCTTGACATCTGTCTATGCTTTGGGACAAGAGAGCATTTTTCAGTAAGCACAGCTCTTCCCACGTGTGTTTGGGATGAGAGGGGCTCAGAACACCTGGGTTCAGTTCCTGGCTTGTCACTTCCTGTGGGCCTTTTGTCTCAGAATTCCCCCTCCATGCCTAAAGTTGCTACTCTTTCCACTTCCTTCTAAGGCAGTTACTACAAATGATTAACATTTCTTAGCATCTGGGTCATCCCCTAAGAAGGAAGAGAGTGATGGATATTGTCATCTCAGATGCAGAACTGACTAGTCCTGTCTGTGCCGGGAGCTAGCAGAGACAGGAGCAGACTTTTCCCCTACAAATCTATGCCCAGACTACATTGGCCCACATAGAATGGAGGAAGGTTAGTTAAGGATAGATGACCTATGATTTCATTGATAGAAGGAACTCTCAAAGTTAATTAGTACTTTCACTTCCTTAGGTGAAAAGGCCAATATATATAATTCATATGTATGTATATATGTATATACATGCTTGTGTATACACACATACACACACATATATACTTAATAAGATAGGCCCTCACTAGTTTTACCAGGTCTTATATTTTCCATCCTCAGGGTGAAAGAAATATGAGTGGGGATACTAGGCAAACTTTCCATGATATGGAATCATCTCCAAGAAATGTTGAGCCTTCCTTCTTTTAAATACCTCCAAAGAGTCTGGGTTTCTGAAATCTCACCCTATCAGGCTTCCCAGAAAAACTAGATCAGAATTTGTGCTTTCAAGAAATCAAAATATTGGAAATAATGTACAGCTGCTTAAAATATGCCATAGTGGAGGTATATTTTATTCCCTTATCAACATCTGCTTAGCCCTGTTTTCCCCCTAACTTGTATGAAATGGACAGGGGGTGAGGCAGGAGAGGAGGGATGCAAAGTAAAAAACTTTGAGTTTATTAGTGCTATGAAGAAAAAAAACTTTGGATTTCATAGAATAAGAGAGGGAAAGAACCCCCGTGAATTTAAGGGAGTTATCCAGTCATTCCTTCAGTAAGTAGTAATGTTGAGATTTTGAACCTATTTCCTCTTATTCTACATGCATCCCCCACCATGGCATATTTTTAAGCTGATTTTAAAATAGAGGAGAAAGTAAGTCTGGGCCAGCTAGGTAAATTCTTAGGACACCAAACCATTTTCTGCCTTACCCTCATCTTTGAAAGGGGCCTTGGGGCTCCCACTACATGTCAGAGGAGTGCCCCTTATCTTTTGGGAGCTACAGGAATCTCCTTAGGTCCAGACTCTTTACAACAGTGGGAGCTTTCATCTAGCTGGTGACCCCCCACCCCTGTGCAGCTCCTGAAGCACAGCTTCCTCCTCCATCCCTCCTACCCCAACAACCGGCCCCCTGTTGTGACTTTAAATTAATAAACTTTTCAAAATACATTTGTGACTAATCGTATTAGTGCAAGTAGACAACTCTTGTGCTGGAGGTGTGTGCCAGATGAAAGTCGAGGAGGACATTTTTAAGAGCCTAAAGTTTATTCATCCAAACTTTAATAAAACAATATGTCCATTGCCTGGGGCAGGTGTAATTTTCATAATTTATGGGTCTCTGAGACAGGAAGAGAGCTCGGGGTTTTATTGTGTTTTGCACGATAAATGGCATTCCAATTGTCTACATGTTGTTCTTTGAGGGCTCTTGTCTGGCAAGAACACAAGTCCTGCTGGAGCCCACCTGGGCCTCTTGCCCTGAGGCAAGGGATAATTATGAATACATCTGTATCTGTTAAGCAGGAGATGATTGAAAAACTCCCCTCATTTCCTTATGTCATTAGAAGACACTTCCTATGCCGACACCTATATTAACACTTAACTGATGCAAGGCTTGGAAACCTTTCTTCCCACTCTCTCTCTCTCTCTCTCTCTCTCTCTCTCTCTCTCTCTCTCTCTCTCTCTCTCCTCTTTCTCTTCCTCCTTCTTTTCCTGTTCCTCTTCCTCCTTCCCCCT
>JAJPUD010000652.1:187730-237582 GCA_023553655.1 Myrmecobius fasciatus
CTCCCATCCTCCTCCTCCTCTCTTCTTTTCTCTCTCTTTCTCTCTTTGTTTTTGTCTTTTTCTCCGTCTCTCTTTCCCTCTGTTTTTCTTTCTCTATCTCTCTTGTCTCTCTGTCTCTGTCTCTCATTTTCTTTTCAGGAGTGAGAGTAGACAGATAGAGTTGCCTGGTCTTCCTCTAGGCTGCATCCCCTCCCTTTCTGAATAATTATATTGGAAACAACAAGATCCCAGGAAAGAATATGATACCCTGAAGGACAAGCCAATTAAGAGAAAAGGACTGAAGTTCTAGGTTAAGTTATGAGTGTTAGCATTAAGAGTAATAATACTAATGGTTCCCATTTACACAGTAACTTAAAACTTGCAAAATGATTCCTCATTTGAGACCTGCTGTAAATCCACAGGTATGTGCTATCATCAATATTTCATAGGTGAGGAGCCTGAAACTTAGATTTAAGTAATTCACCCTGATCACATTGAGTCAAATATGTATTTTAAATCCAGGTCTTAGATCCAGTCCCAGGTTGCTTCTAGCAATGATGAACTCAAAGTAAATACTGTGCCAACCTATTAAGTTCTGATATCGACTTAATGGGGAGTTTACTTTTTACTTATTGAAAAGATGGATTTTTCAAGGTCTTAGGAAGTCTTGGAATGGGGAAAGGAGGAGATGGGAAGGCTTGGGGAAGGAGTCCTTCTGAAATGAAAGTCAAATAGAGAATATGAAGAATATGGGGAGGATATCATTGGGTTGGGGGGGGGGGTTGATGACAGCAACAAAGCTTCATTCAGTTATTCCAAGCAACTTTGAAAGACTAATGAGCTTGGGGGTGGAGGAATAACTTTATATTAAAAGTCTTCAGCATTTAGGAGTAAAAAGATACCTAGAAGGCCAAATAATCAGACTTTAACATAAACAAGAATTTTCTCTATATTCTTTAAGAATATAATAATATATTAAGAGGATCCATGAACCCCTGATCCAAAAAGAATGGATGGGAAAATTCATTTTCACTAATCTCTAACTGAAATTTAGCATTTTTTTTTCCATTCAGTAGTCTATTGGTAAATGTTTAACAACTAACTCTAAGGATAGGGGTTTAATCTGCTCTATTAATATTGTTTCCATCACTTTCTTAAGTCTAGGCAATCGTCAAAAAAAATAGATCAAGCCCTAATTCATAGGCTCTACTGATTTCTGAGGTAAAAATGCTCATGCTTTAACAATCTGGATCAACTGTAACAATCTGGATTCAACAATGATTCAAGGCAATTCCATTTGACTTGTGATGGAGAGAGCCATCTGCATCCAGAGAGAGGACTATGGGGACTGAATGTGGATCACAGCATATAGTATTTTCACCTTTTTTGCTGTTATTGTCTTGCTTGCTTTTTTTTTCTTTCTCATCTTTTCCCTCTTTTGATCTGATTTTTCTTGTGCAGCATGATAAATATGGAAATATATTTAGAAGAATTGCACATGTTTAACTTATATTGGATTACTTGCTGAGTAGAGGAGGAGGGAGGGAGAAAATTTTAGATCACAAGGTTTTGCAAGACGAATGTTGAAAACTAGCTATCTTTACATGTATTTTGAAAAATAAAAAGCTATTATTATAAAAAAATCTGGCATAGGCTGTCACCAGGATACCCCTATTTGAATAATGAATATAATAATAATAATAATAATAACAGTAGTTAGCATTGGTTATATATTGTTTTGCAGTTTCACAATCTTCACATCTTATTAAGCCTTACAACAAATATTATCTTATTAATTTACCATAAGGTAGATGCTATTTTAACTAATATTTTATAGATGAAGAAACAAAGACTAAGAGATTGATTTATGCAGGTCCAACCAATTAGTAACTATCTGAGGCCAGATTTAAACTCAGATCTTCCTGATTATTTAAAAACATTGTTTTGAGAAGGGATCCACCAAAGGCTTCATTAGATTGGTAGGAATCTATGACATAGAAGCAATTAAGCATCCTTCTCTCTTAGTTACCTCACCAAGCTACTACTTATTCCATCTAGATAGAATAGCTGCAATTGTTAGGAAATCCTTTGGGAAATTCAACAGAAATTCTCTAGTCATTTTTACCCCATTCTAATCCAAATAAAACCTAATCTCTCCTACATATGACAAACAATCAAATACTTAAAGTTATCATGACTTCTTTATTTAGTTTTTCTCCAGGTAAACCTCTAAAATCCCTTTAACTGATTCTTAAAAGGCATGGTTTCTAGTTCCATCACTAAGCTGGTCTCCTTCCTTTGGTTACTTTTGGTTTGTCATTATCTTTCCTAAAATGTGATGTGCGAAACTAAACTTAATATTTCAGGCATGGTTGGACCAGGAGAGAATACAGTAAGATTGCACCTGCATTCTCATGGGTCCTCCTCGATCTATCTCTGTGCAACCCAAGATTCAATCTGCCTTTTTGGCTACCATATCACTGCTGAGAAGGAAGTGGGGTTCTAGCTGTGCTGGGAAAGGATAAAAGAACCGTTTGCTGGGTGCCATAGTTAGGGAGCTACTCCATTCAGAGCTCTCCTTGGACTCTTCCAGGGCTGTAACCCAGAGACTACTTGCTCCCTACAGTAAGGCCACCTGCCTTCTTGTGCCAGATTCTAAGGGTAGCTTGGACAAGGACCAATTCACCTTGGACCTATGCCAAATTTCAAAAACGGTCTAGAAAAGGAGGAAAGGAGATTGGACAATGGTCCTTGTGCCAAATCTCTAGGATTCTCATACTGTTCTTCGTGTTACAGTCAGAATCTACCCCTGCCTCCACCCAAGACTGCCCTGTGACCCTTTTGGCAATCAGACCCCATGTAGCCAGTCTCCTTTGCAGTCTGGATTACTAAAAAGCTCTGAAATGGCAGGCACCTGATCAGATTAAAGAATGAGTTGGATTTCCAAACTGTAGCTCAAACCTAGGAAAGTCTATGAGTCCTCAAGGCACAGAGGCTGTGGAGTAAAGTCTGTGAGAGCAGATCTCTCTTTTCTTTAAGAGAAGAGAAATCTCACTACAAAGGTTAGTCAAGGAAGAGAGGACTTTATAAGTAGGATATTTTAAAGTCCAGCTAATTACCTTTCAATATAATAGCTGACCAATTTAGTGTTCCATAAACCCAAAGACCCCAGCTTTTGGGGTAAGTACTCACTATTCGACAAAAACTGCTGGGAAAATTGGAAACTAGTGTGGAAGAAATTAGGGCTTGACCCACACCTAACACCACGTACCAAGATAAGATCTAAATGGGTTCATGATTTAGATATAGAGTGATATCATAAGCAAATTAGAGGAACATAGGATAGTTTACCTTTCAGACCTGTGGAGGACGAAGGAATTTGTGTCCAAAGAAGAACTGGAACTCTTAACTGAACACCAGATAGATAATTTCGACTATATTAAGTTAAAAAGTTTTTCTACAAACAAAACTAATGCAGACAAGATTAGGAGGGAAGCAATAAATTGGGAGATCATCTTTACATGTAATGGTTCTGATAAAGGCCTCATTTCTAAAATATATAAAGAATTGTCTCATATTTATAAAAATTCAAGCCACTCTCCAATCAATAAATGGTCAAAGGATATGAACAATTTTCAGATGATGAAATTAAAACCATTTCTAGTCATATGAAAAGGTGCTCCAAATCACTATTGAGCAGAGAAATGAAAATTAAAACAACTCTGAGATACCATTATATACCTGTCAGATTGGCTAAAATGACAGGAAAAGATAATAATGAATGTTGGAGGGGATGTGGGAAAGCAGGGACACTGATACATTGTTGGTGGAACTGTGAACGGATCCAACCATTCTGGAGAGCAATCTGGAACTATGCTCAAAAAGTTATCAAACTGTGCATACCATTTGACCCAGCAGTGTTTCTATTGGGCTTATATCCCAAAGAGATCTTAAAGGAAGGAAAAGGCCCCACATGTACAAGAATGTTTGTGGCAGCCCTTTTTGTAGTGGCAAGAAACTGGAAGCTGAATGGATGCCCATCAATTGGAGAGTGGCTGAACAAATAACGGTATATGAATGTTATGGAATATTATTGCTCTGTGAGAAACGACCAGCAGGATGATTTCAGAGAGGCTTGGAGAGACTTGCATGAACTGATGCTGAGCAAAAAGAGCAGAACCAGGAGATCATTTTTCACGGCCACAACAATACTATATGATGATCAATTCTGATGGACATGGCTCTCTGCAACAATGAAATGCTTCAAACCAGTTCCATTTGTTCAGTAAAGAAAGCCATATATACCCAGAGAGATATGAAATGTGGACCACAACATAACATTTTCATGCTCTCTATTGATTTTTGCTTGCACTGGGTTTCCTTTCCCAGATTTTTTTCTTGTAGACACGATTTTTCTTGCACAGCAAGATAAGTGTGGAAATATTGCATACATATATTCGATTTGTCAAGTATTTTAACATAATTAACATGTAGTGGACTTCCTGCCAGCTAAAGAAGAAGGTGAGGGAAAAAAGGGAAAAATTTGTAACAGAAAGCTTTGTAAGAGTCATTGTTGAAGAATTACCCAAACATATGTTTTGCAATTAAAAAACTTTAATTTAAAAAAAAGAAAGAAAAGAAAAAACAGATAATAGCTGACATTTATGTAGTACTTAAAAGTTTGCAAAGTGCTTTATATATATATATATAATATTTCATTTGAACCCTACAAGATTCCTGTCTTCATTTTATAGATGAAGAAAGTTTAAATGACTTTGCTCATGATTACACAGCAAATAAATGTTAGAAGTGGGATTTGAACCCACATATTCACAATTATAAACCCAGCACTCTAGTCACTATTCCTTGCTGCCTAACTACCTAATATTTTTCTACTATGCAGTTGTACCCCTACTGAACCCAATACCATGTGAGTTGTGAAAGGAGCTCTCTAATAAATCAATGAAAGCCCCAACTTTGAGTGAATCCCACTCTAGCCCTCTAAATTATAATTTGTAATCATTAACTGTTTTTCTTGTTTCCTCTAGCTTATCTGATTTGACATTCAAGTTTATAAAAATATATAATGATTTTCCATGCCTGCCTCTGGGTTCTTCACAGGTGTTTGTCAGAAATACCATTTATGTAGGATCCTTCCTTTATTAAGAACTTACTGTGTAAAAGCACAATTCTGGGCAATAAAGAAAGAAATAAAATTTATGTTTTGGCACAGTTCCTCCCCTTCTGAAGCTTGCAACCTGATAACGGGATAAGATAAGCACAGATAACTATAATACCTTCATGAGAAGTATATTAAAGACCTGCTAAGAACTGGAGAAAGCTATTTGAATTGGGCTATTGATAAAATATAATAGGTTATACACTTAGGGCTAAAAAGGAACTTTAAAGATCATTAGGTTCAACTCCCTGATTTTACAGATGAGTTGTTTGGTGTCTTTTTTGAAGAGGACTAAAGACATCATGGGGTGATGTCTTGACTTTTGAATGAATAGATTTGAGTGAGCCAGAGTTGCACAGTCATCAACCTCACTCTTTCTTTCACAGTCACCAAAATCCAGTGGAAAGACAAAAGTCAAAATGATTGTCGATGGTCTGGGATGCAGGGGATGACTTGGTACCTCTGATGTCTGACCAACTCTAAGCACTTCACAGCACCTGCTTGAGTCACCTTCATGAGTGTTGAAACAAATTATTTCCATTCACCCAGGGGAAATCTTCACATACTTGAGATAGACATCCCCTAAGTCAGTGGTGGGTTTAAGTCTTGTCACAGTTACCTGATTTAGCTCATCCACCAACATGTTTGAGAGGTGATTGCTGCTTCTTAGAGCCACAGGTGAAAGTTGGGTGACAGGTGGACACCAAAAATAAATGAGCAGTCCTGAAAAGGACTCAGCAAGCCCTCCCGTCAGGGGTGCTAGTTCTCCTGAACACCCCATAAAACCCCATAGATGAGTAAATTGCTGCTTAGAGAGGTTAAAGGAATTGCCAATTTAAGGCTCAGCTAGTAAGTACTGGAGGCAGGTTTCGACTCTCATTCTGTCAGAATGAGACAGGATCTTAGAGGGCATCTTTTAGATGAACAAACTAAGGCCCTCAAAAGGAACAAGTCACAGGTCATATGACTAGTGAGTGGCAAAACAGAGATTAGGACCCACTATTTCTGAATCATAATTAGATGTGAATTTTTTTCCTCACCAAGCCCCTTTATGTTATACATCCAACTAAAGGAAAATGACCTTTTCTGAACATTTTTCCCAGGACAAAGTCTTCAAGAGAGAGAAACAAGTCAACTCTGCATGAGCTTATTGCATAAACACCTCACATCCTAAGGTCATATTGCATCTAGGCCCATGTCTCCTGACTCAGTCCTGGGCAGTGCTGTAGTTAGAAGAAATGTACTTCATGTACCTTTCCCTCATCAGGTAGACAACCTATCTCCTTGGGTTTTCTGCCATTGATTTTCATTTTTAAAAACCTCCTTCCCCACATGTGCAAGAATGTTTGTGGCAGCCCTTTTTGTAGTGGCTAGAAACTGGAAACTGAATGGATGCCCATCAATTGGAGAGTGGCTGAATAAATTATGGTATATGAATGTCATGGAATATTATTGTTCAGTAAGAAACGACCAGCAGGACAATTTCAGAGAGGCCTGGAGAGACTTGCATGAACTGATGCTGAGTGAAACAAGCAGAACCAGGAGATCATTATACACAGCAACAACAATATTATGTGATGAATGTGGTTCTTTTCAACGATGAGGTGATTCAGGTCAATTCCAATAGACTTGTGATAGAGAAAACCATCTGCATCCAGAAAAAAGACTTTGGGGACTGAATATGTATCACAACATAATACTTTTACTTTTCTGTTGTTGTTTATTTGCTTTTTTCATTTTTCATTTTTCCTTTTTTGATCTGATTTTTCTTGTGCAGCAAGATAAATGTAGAAATATGTATAGAAGAATTGCACATGTTTAACATATATTGGATTACTTGCTGACTAGGGGACAGGGATGGAGGAAGGGAGGGAGAAAAATTTGGAATACAAGGCTTTATAAGAGGGAATATTGAAACTATCTTTGCATGCATTTTGAAAAAATGCTATTATTAAAGAAAAAAGAAAAATATGCATTAAAAACCCTCCTTCATCATCAGCGGTTGTGGATGAGATTTCTGTTGCAAAGTTTCTGTCACAAAGCTGATCAGGTGGCAAAAGTGATATCTTCCACCAATCAAGGATTTGTCTTAGAAGTTCACAAAGGATACTTATCAAATATGCTACCTGTGGAACATGGAAATAGAAGGATAAGCAGGGTACCTTGGGAATGAGTTACTCCTAAGAAACTTGGCTGTATTTTTACAAATAATAATAATTCATATTGATAGGCATTTTAGGCCTAGGAGATCAACAAGCTCCATTGCCCATTTGTCCCTTCTCATATGCATCCATCTAGGTCAATATGTTTTAAGGGGAAAAGAAAAAGGAAGCAAGCTGACTCAATTGCTTGAGTATTATTGTGGTCTCAGCATTTTCTACAATATAGGGATCTTTGAAAAAAGTCAAGAAATCTAAGTATGCTTAAGTCTTTCTTTCCTTACTGGTTGCTAGAAGAATAAACATTTATTAAACCCAACTCATTTCCAAGATACCAGAAAAGGAAGAGATGAAATTTAGGACATGAAAACTGGTATAAAACCACAGACTTGGAATAGATTTAGATAGTCCAAACCATTCCTGAACAAGCATCCACTTTCCAACATACAAGGCGTCATCCAGTCTTTGTTTGAAGAACTTTAACCCACTAAACCACTTTGCACTTATAGAATAATAATCTTGCCCATTGCCACCTCCTATTTAATGTACTGTCTGATAGGCAAAGTTGTACAGTAGATAATTAATTAGACTTAGAGTTTGAATTCTATCACAGACGATCATTAGTTATGTGACTTTGGTCAAGTCATTTAACCTTTCTCAATCTTAGATTCCATGGAGATCATAATATTACTTGCCTCCCATGGTTGTGAGAATCAAATGAGAGAACATTTGCAAATAAAGATCTACATATTTGATAGCTGTTATCACAGCAGAAACAGAAGCCCAAGGATGCTTTGTTGTATAGTGGCTTCCTCTATTCCCTCATGTCTCCCCTCTCCACCATGTTTTCATGATTCTGCCTTTCACATGCTAAAAAGAAACACTTACTGAATTTGCCTTGGCTTCCAATTCAGTGAGCTATTTGTCCTTTCCTCCAATTAACTCAGCTTAAAAATTATAAACACTTGAGTGTCAAATATTGAGAAATAATTTGGTGGATTGCAAATGATTTCTTAGAAATCATTTTCATTTTTTCCCCTGGCTCCATGACTTCCTTCACAACATTTCCAATGCTCCTAACCCTCAATCTCCAGCAATTAGGATCTTCTCCCTTTGTCAAAGGTCTAGTTCAGATATCACTTCTTTTCTGACCTCATCTGAGCAAGCTGAAGTGATTTCTCCTTTCTCAAATTTATGGCTTTTTCCCAGGATGTCTCTTTGTCCTTATAACATGTTCCTCTGTGTCCTGATAATTTGTGTAGAAGTTGTTTCATCCCCTTAGTTGTTTAATATGTGTGAGAACAGGGAATGTGATATAGTTTATCTATCTCTAGCACTGAACATAAAATGTAAAGATTCTTCAGTCTGTTGAACCTTGGTGACAGAATCTTGTCTTAGAAACATGACAATTAGAACTGGAAGGGTCCTTGAGACCCAGAACTTAGAAATTTAAAATCTAGAAGGACCCTAAGGAGGGGCTTCAAAACATAGAATGTCAGTGTTGGGAATGACCTTGCCATTTGCTGGTCCAATTCTTCTTCCCTCCCCAAATACACAAAAAGCAGCATGTTTTAACTGTTAAAGTGAAGGGGAATGGTCTAAATTACTTCCAAGAATTTTTCCTTCTCAAAGTTTTCAGACTAGAAGTAGCAAAAGTACATACTTTGCCTGACAAGAGTGCTGAGTCTTGGGGGAACTCCTGTAGCCTCCAGAATATTTTTTAGTGTTGTGCTCCCTCTGCTCCCCCATATCTCTAGGACAATAGTTCCCTCTTCCAGTTCATAAGGACACAAGTTCTTTGCCCACTCATTCAGATACATACTCTTCAGTAGCTCCTCCCTCTAGCCCCTTAAAATTTCTGCTTGGTTGCCTATTATACTCACTTCACAGACCACCCCAGCAGACAAGATAAGCAAGACCATGCTACCCCCTAGCAGAAAACCCTTAGCTTGAAAAAGCACCCACACTGTTGAGTCCACTCTCCTCAGGGTCCTCCCCAGTCCTTCCCACTTCTCCCTCATCTGCTCCACATTCTACAGAAGACTTAGGAAGCATCTTTGAAGTACAGAAGAAATAAAGAAATGGAAGGAGTCATATATTTCTTAATGACACAAAGAGACCCTTTGGTAGGAAGGTACAAAAATTGTTCCTCAGAATGGAGGTTATAGAGTAGCTCTATTGACATTGCAGAAGGCTGATAACCTTATTTTCCTAATCTGTCTTTTAAAGAATGTCCTGTTTCTCCTTAATCATGCTAAAAGGAAGACCCTCTCCTTGAAGGATGTTCAGCTGACATTCATATGATCCAGGGTTTGTGGGACAGACTGGGCTGAGTTCCAAGGAGTTCAGAAACATTTATCACCCAAGTTTTCTGACCTTTCCCATTCACCAGTTTCCTACCCCTCTCCATCTTTAGCCTCTTTCCCTATCCCTTCTTCATTGGGCCTGGCTTTAAGCTCCCTTTCCTGAGTGATTTTGTTCAAAATTTAAATAAATGTGCTATTTGAAAAATGGCCTCAACTAATTGTTCTTTAGGGAGTAGAGAGATAGTGAGGACTGAGACTAGCTGGAAGCAAGAAAAATTTAGAGCCCAGTAGTCCTCCTATATTATAGACACAAAGGGATTTGGAGAGTGGTCATGTTGTTTATCATCCTGCCTTTAAACAGAGTTTCTTAACCTAGGATCCATGAACTTAAAAAAATGATAACTATTTCAATATAATTGTTTTTCTTTGTAAACCCATGTATTTCATTTTATACATTAAAAATGCTCTTCTCAGAAAGGGCCTATGGGTTTCATCATTCTGCTCAAAGGGTCAATGACACAAGAAAAAATGAAGAACCTCCCTTTCAGAAAAATGCATCTAAGTTTTCCAAAATAGACAGAAAGATTTCTAAGATTTAGCTTGGAACTAGTGCCACTAATTCATGTCTTGAAAGTGGGTCAACCGTGTACTTAGCTGCTGGATCACAGAGCCTTGTAAATAGTCACAATTCTCTGCAACATTAGAGAGGTTTAGTTAGCAGACTACCCCTGTGCCAGTGGCTATTTTCACCTCCAGATATTAGGCAACGAAGAGGTCTCAAGTTTTTCTAATGGCATCCTATTAGCTCATTTAATAACATCCTTATTTTCAAGGGTAAGAGGAAAGGGAGGTTCAGAACTGTAACTCTTAGACTCTACCAAAGTGGATTACATGAAATGTCTTTCAGATCAAAATCATGTTTCCCTTGTAATTCTAGGAAGGGGAGGAAGAACTTAGATCTTAACTAGGTTCCAAATTAGAACCAGCCATTTTATTTTCATCCATTGCCCAACCCCCCACAACAAATCTCTCTTTCTCTTGTGGACTTTCACACTGGAGCTCTGCCAAATATGTGAGGAAGAATTCGGCTCCCATTGTTACTTTAAATATCCCGTGTAGCTAAGACCACACCATCTAGGAATGTTTAAATATGGGAATTTTTCTTGAGGCCTGTGGATGTCTATATAAATAATTTGTCAGATGTCTTCTCAATCCCAGCTTACATTTCAGTGACAGGCTCCTACCCCTAAAATGTTAATAAACCAGCATTGTAAATAAGTGTAAAACTGTTACTGACCTAATTCTTTCCAAAGAGATGTGACATTGGTTAGTATGCATATTTCCTCTAAACTTCCTTCTGTCCTCCTGGCATAAATAATTAAGGCGGTTAGGAGACTGGCTATTTCCAAGATTGTCATACACTTTTCCCCAAAATAAGGGCTCTGTAATCAAGTTTAAGGTTGACTAATCTATGTTTTCATCCCTATTTTTTTTTAGAAAGAGAGCCTTGAAAAGTCCTGTTTTCCATCAATGGGGTTAAGCCACTGGTAGCTTCTCTCCACTTTCCAACACCCCCCCCCCAACTCAAATACTCCAATACTTCAACATGTAAACGAGAAAGCCGTCAGCAACATGTGAAACAAATAGTTTGTTGAGAAGAGGATGGCTTCTCTCTTCTGGCTTTCTAAGTCTTCCCTAAAACCCATCAGCCCAGCCACACACCCCCAGCACACACACTCTTAATCAGAAGATCTGGCTATGAACAAACAGGTCTGCAGGCTCCAGGCTTGGGGCTAGATGGATTCAGCAGTGGATCTCAAACAGATCACAAGAAGATATGCCAGAGGGAGTAGGATTCCAAGTGAACTGGCAAGAAGTTCTATTGGTTTAAGGGCTTCAGGGTATTATTATTTCCTACAGAACTTTAATTTCATTCCATTCTGAGGAAGTGAAAACCACTCCAGAATAATCCTTCTGCCCTTCCCTCTTCCCCTTCTCCCCCCGACTAACTTTTTGTTAAGGCCAAAAATAACCTCCCTCCTTCTCTTCACCATTGAATTTTTTTCTTTTAAAGCCCAACTCAGATACCACCTTCCTCTGTGAAGTTTTTCTATATTTCCCCATTTAGTAACAGCCTCTCTTCCCCCCTGGACTTTATTATAACCATATAATGCACTTAAGTCATGTACTGAAAGTTGGAAGGACTAAGTCTTTTCTCTGATTTATATATAGGCTCTGCTACTTCAGGCTGGTCATTTAACTTCTCAGGATGACCTGGAAACTCCCCAAGACCAACATTTGCCAGATATATTGGTAGCTTCTTCATTGAGCTGCTTACAACGATGAAATTTACCTAGAAATGAGAGAATATGGGGCCATAAATGTAGCACTGGAAGGAACCTCAGAAGTCATCCTCATTTTACAGGTGAGGAAACTGAGGCTGCTTCCTCCTCCAGTTTAAGTGAATTGACTAGGGTCATAGAGAAAGGCAGAATTTGAACCCAGGTCTTCTAACTCCACAGTTATTTTGTTTTCTACTGCACCACTCTACCAGGTAGTATTATTGTATATTATTATAGTTATATTTGCATTTGTGTCATCCCCAACTAGACTCTTAAAACCTAAGAGGATAGGACATGGAGATTATCTAAGTATTACATGTTGCTCAGAACTAGATTGACACTTTGAACACAGATGAGTGAATGATAAATGTTTGTTGGTGTTATACGATATTCCAACCTTGTCTCCTCTTCTATTTTCTCCTGCTCAGAAGGAGCTTCTTGTACCACAAGGAGTTACCTTGACCCTGACTTTTAAACACCCTCCTCCCAGCCCTTCTGTTAGACCAGCCTCAGCAGATAAAGGTTTGGAGATGATCTGGTGATTATATTAAAAGCACTTGAAGGGGGAAAGGAGAGAGCTGGGATATTTCCTTTCTGTCTGCTCCCATAGTGGCCACGGCTATAAATCTGTGTTTGGCAGGTTGATGTCTTCTTCCTGGGGCTTGGGTGAAATTTTCATGTAAAAGTCACCTTTGTTGGCTGGCAAATCAACAAAGCCCCGGGAGGCTCAGTTGTTTTTTTTTTAATGGTTCCCTTTGCCAGGCACATATCCAAAAAAAGAGTTTGTGTCTATATTTATAACCATAGGTCTGAGAGGCAGAGCCTTAACTCATAATTCTGGTCCAGGCAAACATTAAAAAATTCGCACCAGAGGAAACAGCACAAGACCCCATCAAGTCAACAAATTACGACAAAGTAGGAGAGACTCAGACTTTGGAACATAAGAACAGATAGGAGAGAGATCCTGGGATCCCACTCTGACTGGGGAGGGGAGCAGAGCACAGCGGGGCAAAGAGTAGCTAACCTGAGGGATGTTCAGACGGAGTGGGGGGTAGGGACCGGAAGGAAGTACCATCTGGTAACGTTTTTTATTTTTGATAATCAGGTTCTAAGCCCAGTTGTTTCTATCTGCTAAAGTACAACTGTTGTCAACACTGGATACATTTTGCGCCAAAGGCCTGCCCCTCTCCCTAGTTATAACTAATAAGACTGATGACCCCTATTTTATAGAAGGGGAGGTGGGCGTGGGGGGTATGAGTTATAGAGGGTAAAGAACTTGAGCAGGGTCTCTTTTTCCCTTAAAATATGCTTCTACTCTCACTTGGGCAGAGGATACTCTCACTGAAATTCAATGAGAAATTCGAGGGCTGTGCCTTGAGATTGGGAATTGTCCCTAATTCACTGCTGACCCTGACTTTGTTCTCCTACCGCACTCAATCTGCCCCCATCCCACCCTCTCCCTCCCCAGACCTATAGGGGCAGGGCAGGTAGAGAATGCATGGAACAGGAAATGTCAAAATAACTCATAACTGGGTTATGACTATTCACAGGAGTAACATTTTCCAGAGCTCTAATTCTTCTCTGCTTTCCCCCCGGCGCCGCCCCGGTCCCCCGTTCATCTCCCCAACCCCGGCCTTCTAGAAGTCATTTTTAATCGCATAGGAGACAGCCTCAGGTGTGTGTAGGACGGGGCGAACCCCGGGTTCAAAACAAGGGGCATCCCCATCATCCGCCGCGGCGCTCCGCTTGCTCCCAGGCTCCACATCGGAAGCCCTCTCCGGAGACAGACAGACAAATGGTGCAGATAATGATCACCGGCCTTAGCATTTTGTTTTCCTTCCTAACGATAGCAACCTCCGGTATGACACACTGATTCACCTCGACTCTTCCTCTGACAGCTGGAAAATTTTACACATCTTAGCCAAAGGACCCGGAGGACAAGTCCTCCCCCCCTCCCTCCAGCCCCCTCCTCACCCCCGGGAGCCTGCCGAGCTGCCATCCGGTGCAAAGACACTGGGAGGCTTCCTTTCTTCGGAGGGGCAAGGGGGGCAGGAAGACCAAGAGGGAGGTCAAGGCAAAGTGCCTCCCCTTGACCAAGCTGTAAAGTTGAGTTTAAACTCGCTCCAGGTCAAAGCTACCAAAACAGTATCAGAAGGTGTGAAAACAAAGTTAGGAGTTCACAGGGTTTGATGCTCCTTCCTGAAACCCACGAGAATAAAAAGCCTCAGAAGATGAGGCCAGAAACTAGGCAGGTCAGGGAAAGAACTTTTCAATCCTTATACCGCAGTTTCCTGAGCGAAGATGGGGGGGGGGGGGAAGGAGAAAGAAACAGAGGGACAGGAAAACCTGAATTAATTAGGAAAGCCCGGACTGATCTATATTTATTCCTTCCTTTCCCCCCTTCCCTTCATTTCCTTCCTTCCTTTCTCCTTGTCTTCCTTCCTTTCCTTCCATTCCCTTTTCTTCCCTTTCCTTCCTTTCTTCCTTTCCGTTACTTTTCTTTTTCTCTCCTTTCATTCTTACTACCCAAACATCCTTCAAAGGAGTTTACAGTTAAAAGGGACCTTAAACTTCAGGTCAAACCATCTCATTTTTAAGTGAGGAAAACAGGCTCATAAAGAAATAATTTGCCCAGTCACACAGCTAGTAAAAAAAGACTTTATCTCTTTCTTTCCTTCCTTCCATCCAACTTTCCTTCCTTCCTTCCCCTCCCCTTTCCCTGCTCTTTTTCCCCCATATTTATTGAATTTCTAGGAGGCCAGCCCTAGGGGGTAGAAAAAGCATACTCCCGAGGGTAAGAAACAATGCCTGCTCTCCAGGAACTTGCACTGCCCCTTCTAACTCTAGGATTAAAGCTAAGTTTACATTTTGGTTGAAAAGACAAGACATCCACATAAGAAATATAAATAATAATAGGACACTATGTGAGGAACTTGCAGGAGCTGACTAACTAGGCTGAGAAGAGAGACATCCCCTGAAAGGCTATTCTATCAAGAACTATAGAAACAAAGGTAGTGGCAAGAATGAGCCTGCTCTATATAAAGGACAGTGAGGAAATTTGTTGTCATGTAGAGGGGCAAATAAGGCTGAAAACAGGGCCAGCCATGGGGGAGGGGGAATGAAATATTGACAAAAATCTGTCTTGGGGACTCTAGACCCTCCAAATTAAAGAAAAATGTTCTGATGAAAAAGACTGCTAAAACTAATTTAAACTAAACTGCAAACAGTAGCTGTGGTTAATATATCACCTATTTCCAAAGGTAGTTTTCATTTTAGCATGCAAAAAAATGCCCAGAAAAAAAAACAAAAACAAAAAACCACACACACACACACACACACACACACACTCCTTATTGATTTTATACACCAGGAACAGTGCAGAGGAAGATGTTGTGGGGTTTGTTGTTGGTTTGTTGTTGTTGTTGTTGATTGGTAGAGAGGAACTCCCTAGCCCTAGAAACTACACAGGCAGAAGATACCCTACTTTTGAAACTATTCCTTGGTGGAAAAGGAAGTCTTTTTCTACATTACTTGGTGAGGCATCTTTCCTTAAAATATCATAAATTGATGAAAGATTTGCCCTGTTCACTCCTCCCTTCAGTGTTTGTCATTCTTCTGTCATTTCTTTTTCTTTCTTTCTTCCTTTCTTCCTTTTAAAGTCTTTCTTTTTATTTACTTTCATTGCAATAGCAAAATTTTATCAGTCGGGACAGCTAGATGTCACAGTGGATAAAGCACCAGCCCTGAAGTCAGGAGGACCTAAGTTCAAATCTGGTCTCACACACTTAACACTTCCTAGCTGTGACCCTGGGCAATTGCCTCAGCCAAAAGAAAAAAAAAAATTATCAATCAGCCAATAAACATTTGTTAGGCACTTACTATGGAGAAGTGCACTGATGCATAAGAGGAACACCAAAGTGAAACACAACAGAATTCCACAAGGAGCCTATATTATAATTTTGGGCAAGGATAGGCTGACTAGACAAAAGTGGTATAATGAGTAGGAAGCACACTGGGCAGTAGTTGGGAGGCATGGGTTCCTCTGGGCTCTAACCTGTATGACTCTGGATAAGCCATTTCAGCTCTCCCAGCTACAGGATCCTCTTACTACTACTCTTTCCAGGCTAACCCTTCTATCCCCTTTGTGTTGTTTTGTTTTTGTTTTTGTTTTGCTTTGTTTTTAGCACAAAAGCATCAGGACCAACCAAATCATGGAACTTGGGGAGCCACTATTTGGGGGAAGAAGAGAGAAAGAAGGTTCTCCAGACTCAACTGCCCTGCAAGGAGATTAATCTTTAATTTTACACAGCTGCTAACTTGAAGCTAAGCCAAACAATAGTTATGTCTTTAATAAAAATACTTGTTGAATAGAATCTTTGATAATATGAACAGATCCTCAAACCACTCATGTTTTTCACATTGCCTACTGCCTACATTTGGTTTAACAATTGTTATGGAAGGGAGGAAACACACATTTATCAATCGCCTATTATGTGCCAGGCACTGTACTCTAAGTACTATACAAATATTTCATTTGATCATCTCAACAACCTGGGGGGAATCTATTTTTATTCCCATTTTATAGGAGAGGAAACTGAGGCAGACAGAAGTTAAATAAATCTTATTTATCAGGATCACATAGCCAGTAAGTCTGTAAGGGTGAATTTGATTTAAAGTCAAATTCTATAGCTATAGCTATAAAGTGCCTTCACAGGAGACCCAAAGTGAATTATAGTATTCTAAAAGGATCACCTGGGAGCTAAGGCACTTTCAAGTCCCTCTTACTAAAGGTCCTAACCCTTGGGAGACCTTCCCAACTTCCCTTTTAGGTAATCTAAGGTACTGCTCTAGCCTGAGGGGAGTAAAACAATTAATGGAAGTTAATTGTTTCCTACCATAGCTTCTGATGCTATCTCTGGCAGGCTGGCCTGGGGTGGGTGAAAATGTTCGTTTGAGATTTGGTTTTCCTCTGGAGCTGCTTTATTGTTCTTTGGGGGAGAGAGGGGGAATTCAGAAGAACTGAAGAGGAGAAGGGAGCTGGGAACTGATTTCCTTTCATACCACTCAACTTTCCTTTAAAACAGATGCTTTAGGTGGGAATTTTGACACTAAAGCCATTCTTCTCAATAAATCCTCATTCAATCAACAAACATTTATTAAGCTCCTACTATGTGCCAAATACTCTGCTTATTTAGTGGAGATCAAAGAAAATAGGAATTCTCATTTCTAATGGAAAAGACTTGTTCCTATGTATACTCTTCAAAAACAATATAGTTTGGGGAGAGAGTACCCAGTGAAAAGATTTGGAAAAGTTTCCTTTGGAAGGTGCCACTTGGATTGAGTCTTGAAGGCAGCCAGGAATTCTGAAAAATATTCTACCACAAATTTGGAAATGTCTTGGGTTATGACCGATATTCAACGTATAGTTAATTTACTGAAGGCAAAGTATGGACCCAAATAGACATAATCAAGTAAGCATAATGATAGGATGACTAGATGTAAAATTAGTGACTCCCAGGAGTCACTGAGTGCAACCCTCTCCTCTCTTATTTTACAGATGAATGTAAAATTCCTTAAAAATCCAGAGAAATTAAGGAACTTTTTGAGTGTCATGAAGCTAGTACATAGGTGAGGTGGGATTCAAATTCAGGTTTTCCTAATTCAAAGTCCAAAGTTCTCTCCACTATGACAAGCTACATAATGTTGTGTAACATTTCATATTGTTTTCACATCTGAATATCTTCTCTCCTATACTAGATAGGGACCTCCATTCTCTATACAACACAATTCTGCCCCATCATTGGTGTTTCGTATATGTATAGTCAATAGCTATTTATCAAATGGATGAATGAATGCTGATTTTTTGTCTTTCTCTGGAAATTTTAGGCCATTTATCTGCATTGTCTATCAGGTGGATAAGCTGTAGTAGTTTAAAAAAAAAAAAAAAAAGAGTAACAACACCCAAAACCTGAATTATCCATAGTAGCCGTTAGGGAATAAAGGCAAAGTAAGAATCACTCATGTAAGACATACTTACAGATACCCAGACTATTCATTTTCCCGTCTCCTTTATGCTCATTTTTCCTTCAGAACCTTTGTTTGTGCTTTTTCCTTCTCATTGGAATCTTACCTTTTCCCTTTGTCCCCATTCTATTTACATATTTCTACATTCTTTAATTTCTACTTCCTCCATGAGGCAGTCCTGATAAGTGTACCACCTGATTTCTTCCATTCCTGACCTCACCAGAACTTCCTATTGCCAGTATCACACAGTTTTGCATTTAGGTACTTCTTCTCTTAATCTTTTCTCTAATTTTTCCAGATGGGTAAATCTGTGATACTCTGCTCATTTATATGCTCCCAAGTTCTTCCTTTGACTTCCTTCTGGGAGCACTCAACACAATGCATTTCTACTGTAGACACTGAACAAATATTTGAATAATGAGTTCCTGTCATTCTTTGCACCTCTTTAGACCAGTTGTCTAAGAGAGATGTCTTCCAACCAGAAGACTTCCTTCCAATCTTCACAAGTCAAACCTAACGTCCCTCAGGACCCTTATTCATAATCAAGCTTTGAATGAACTCCTTCCCAGGCATCCTAAAACAGAAGCCATTCATCTTTGAGGAATACAAGTTATGGTATATGGATGTAATGAAATGGTATCGTGCTGATAGAAAAGATGAAAGGGATGGTTTCTGAGAAAATTTAAAAACTGTGTATGAGCTGGTAACCAGAGGATTAAGATAACCAGGGGAAACAATATATGCTATAACAACATTATAAAACACAAACTACTTTGAAAGACTTAAGAATTCAGAGCCCATGATGAATGTGACCAACTAAATATTCAGAATCAGACATATATTTTTGGATATAACCAAAGTGAGAATGTTTTGCTTGACTATGCATATTTGTTGGGGGAGGAGTTTGCTCCCTTTTTTCTTTCTCAGTGGGGTAGGGGAGGTGGGAAGAAGATAAAATGAATACTTTTAATATTTGAAAAAGAAACCCAAGCCAAAAAGCCTATTACATTCTAAAGCAATACCAGCAAGCCCATAACTTATTCATTTGTCTCCCTCCCTCTTCCTCTCTCTCCCCCTCTCCATTTTGGGATTAGCCAGCCAGGGGGTCATAAAATGCAAAAAGGAAGCCGGGGCTCACAAACAATAGTAGGAACCTCCTTTCCGAGGGCAGGGCCAGTGGTTTTTTAACCACTGCAACCTGTAGGTTGGTCTGTCTGTCTTTGGGGAAGTGGGCAATAAATAGCCCGTCTGAGCTGCTATCAAGAGGATATAGGCTATTTATAAAAATTCTTGGGCTTTTTGAACTCTGTTTAAAGAGGCAATACGGTAATTGAGGCTCAGCATTAAGGGCTAAAATGCTCCAACAAACAAAGCTGCCTAACTCCCAGCTGGGAAGAGGTTACCATGTATTAGAAATAGAAGGGAAATAATCAGTGGGCCATAGAGAAGAGGTGGAGACCTTGGGTTACTGTATGTCTGAGGTTGATGGGAAATAATCGTTTGCTTTGGAAAAGCCTAGCTGCCAATAATGCTTGATAATGGGCACCTCCTTGGTAGGGAAGATGATGATTTTCTTTACCCACCATATATTAGCCATGGAATTTAAGTGTTTTCTCCTAAGTGGGTGGGATGGATGCAAGAGTCCATATCCTCATCCCATATGCGTATGCATCCATAAGCCATAGGCCAGGGAAAAGGGGGAGCAGTCCTGGTAAATGGGGAGTCAAGACCGGTAGCCATGACTCTGGCCACATGATAGCAAGATAAGAATATCAGCACACAAGTGGGATTGGATGTGCCCTTTAAGGACCAGCTTATATATTTATTTTGGGGGACCTATGATGGGCAGGGAAAATGTTGATCAATCTATTTATTCCCCTGGAGAAAGTAAGATCCTTAAGGGTAAATCCCTTTGATTTTTGCCTGTTTAACTCCACTTCCTAATATAGGGCTTTGCACATAAAATGTTTTGAACCCCTGTGACAAACACCAGATCTTTGGGGGAGGATCCTTCCTAGAAGGATTCCTTGTCAAATAGTTTAGGCTATTATTATTATTATTATTATTAGCTAAACCTTCTTCCCCAAAACACACAAGATTCAAAATCCCCCTCGTTCATTTTGCAAAATTCTATTCCCTTTTCATGTTTTTGACCAGAAAGATAGAGTGTGACTAACATAATCAATGAAGATTATTTAGAGAACAAAAAAAGGAAACACTTCACAGGCTATGGTTCTTTTGGCTGCAAAGACAAAATTTAAAAGTACAAAGTATGTTCAATTTTTGCCAATTTTTGATCAATGAAATCTAGGGGATTAGGTCAGAAAAGACCAGCAAACCAAAATCAGCAAATACTATTTATCCTTCTAAAAGTGTGTGTAATGTCACTATTTAGATAATTTGCCCTGCCCTGAGGGAATCTGAACTCTAGGTTTAGTAAGGACTAGCCATTCAAAGGTAGAAAGTCAATATTTTTAGGTTAGAAGGTGACTGAGAGAGAAAGAGTAGATGGACTTAATTAAACATCCCATCTTGAAGGAGATGGAATTTTTGATGACCTGACTTGTCAATAAGTCAAGGACCTGAGATTTTAAACAGAAATAAATTGCAACACCTCAGTAATTTATGAAATTTAGAAAGGTCAAGTGACTTGCCCTGTCAACCAACTAAAAAGTGCCCAAAATGGAATTTGAACCCAAGTCTAATTGATTCTTAAATCCAATAATCTATCAATTACCCTCTGCTGCCCCTAGATTTAACAAGAGAGGGAAAGGTAAACAATCAGCATCACTGGAGAGGTACAACACATCTGTGGATTCATATGACTTTCAAGTTCACTAAGTCACTCAAATGATAAATCTGCTCCCCAAATTAGCGGTAGATTTTCAGTATCCTGGAGGTAGGATTTTGGAGGAGGAGGAGAGAAGTGGAGGGAGAATAGGCACAATCTGATTTTATAACATCTAGAGGGATCTAAGGAAACCATCATTCCCAGCAAAGACAAGCCTTGGGGATACAGGGAAATATAAGATATGTATCCCATTCTCAGAAAACCTATAAGGAGTAAAATTTTTTTAATTAAATATATATTTTAGTTTATAAATGTATATTATAATTATATACATTTTAGTTCATATATATATTATAATTATAAAATAAATACTGGTGTGTCCAATTAAATTCAACTTAATAAACTTGTGAGGTGCCTATCATATGCAAGATTGTACTAGAAATGGGAAAAATAGAAAATATACAAAACAGTGTCTGGGTAAGATTTTCTTCTGGGTCCTAGGAATCCAAGCTCCAACATGGCCCTCAAGGAGATTTCACTGGGGTGTGATTATGCTGAAATCAACTCCATTCAACACACTATGGTAATGGTTGAATTGTGAGAATTTACACTTCAGAAATCTGCAGCAAATGCTGAAATGAAGGTTCAATTTATTGTTTTGACGATTGTCTAGATTTAAGAAAGTGATGGATAAAATGCCAATAATTCAGTTTAAATTTAAAAGTATGTGTTTATCTTTTTTTGAGAGTCTGGTCAACTTTTGCCCTTATACTATGGCATGCAAAATGAAATTAAATATTAAATAATTTGAGGAAGGAGAGAGAACACTCAGGAAACACTTTCCCTAGGGGGTAGTACCTGAGCTGAGCTTTGAAAGAAAATAAGGACATGAATGCATTCTAGATATGTAAGACCCAGGAGGGGGGGAGATGGAATGTTGGGTTAGAGGAACAGCAATTAGGCTAGCTGACTGAAACTCAGCATGCACGAAGGAGCATAATTCAAAATGTTTTGGAAAGGCAGACTGGATCCAGATGGTGAAGAACCTTTTCCTCTTTGATTTCTTTGGGGTATAGACCTAGTAATGGTTTCGGTAGATCCAAGGTCAGTTTAGGGTTCAGGATTAGTTTAGTAATCTTAGAGGCATGGTTTAAAAATTGCTTTCCAGCAGGGCTGAACCAACCCACATTTTTACCAATGGTGCATGAATGTACCTAGTTTTCTGCAGACCTTCCAACATTTTTCATTTTCTCTTTTTTGTCATCTTTGCCAATCTGATGGGTATGAAATAGAACTTCACTGCTGCTTTAATTTGCATTTATCTAATGTTTCAGAAGACTTTTCTTTTCTCCCACACACAGAATATATAATCAAGAAGAAGCCAGGTGACACTTTTTAAGTGCAACATAACACAGGGTATGGCTTAGCTTTCTTGGTATCTCCCTCTCAGAGCTTAGCACATAAGAGCCAGGTTTCTTCATGAATGTTTGTCCAAATGAAATAAGCAGTTATTCTCCATTCCCAACTTCCCGTGGTATACTTCTTTTGGCCCACTTTGACATAGTAGTAGTATATTCTTTGCAAGGAAGTCTAACGAATAGGGTTAATTCATTTAATTTCGCTCTACATCTGTCCCAAGAATTAGAGAAAGAAAACTAGTTTCAGCCTATCATGTCAATAAAATTCCAATTTCTCTCTCCTTCCAGTTTTTCAAACCACATTGCCTGGCTTTTCTTTGATTCTCACACATTGTATCTTGTATCATTTTTAATTTATATATAATTCCTATCTCCACACTCTCTCCTCTAGTCCCACAAAGTGCTTGGGAACAGGAATCATTTTTCATCTGTGTCCCTGGCACCATGCACACACACTGTCTCACATTTAGTAATGGCTTAATAGGTGCTTGATGAATTGAGTGTAATGTGTAGTTCATTAGTGGAGGAGCTACATAAAAGCTAAAGCTTGTTATCCAGCAAGAAACAAAAACAGAACAAATGATTCTCCATGAGCAGAGCCTATATGGCTTAAGGGATGCCAAGAGAAGTAGTAGCCCCAAATCATCTTTCTTGTTCCTTTTTACAATTTAATCCACTTATACCTTTACCCTATGACTCCTCATGCCTTGTGACTGCCAAACGTTGGTCACTCCCAACATCCTATGTTCTTACTCACTTGTGATGAACAGAATCAGAGGAAATCACAAAAACTTGCTGACCAGATCCTCTATAAATTTATGTTAACTGATATCAAGTGGGTCCTCAACTTCTTGTATTCCTCCCTAACTGATTCTCTATTCTTATTCTCTCTTCAAGCCTCCTGTAATACCCCTACCTTCCCTACTCCCTCATCCCAATCTTTAAAAAAAAATCAAGGCTTCCATCACAAACTCCCCTATTTTTATTCATAAATCCTCCTAATACCAATTCCTACTGTGACCTTCTCTACTCGATTCCAGGATTCTTGAACATTTTCTTGTCGTGGACTCCTTTATCAGTCAGGTAAAGTCTACAGACTTCTCAGAATAAAGCAATGCATGAAATACAATACATTAAGTTGCAGGGAAAACTAATTACTTTGAAATAGTTATCAAGATATTTTTTAAAGTTCACAGACCAACTTTAAGAATCTCTGCTTTAGTCTCTGATGAAAAGATTGTCCTTCCTATCACTAAGACCAATCTCTCTATATGTATCCTTGATCTCATCCCTTTTCATTATCATCATTTCCCCTTTCTAGTCTTGAATCTTTCCCTATCTACCATTTCCTTCCCTGCTGCCTATAAACACATCCCTCTCCCTCTTCCTTAAAAGACCCTTATTAAATCCTACCATTCTTGCTATTATCCTCCTCCTTTTCTCAGCTAAATTCCTTCACAAAACTATTTACACTTGTATAATCTATTTCCTCTCCTTTCATTGTCTTCTCAACCCTCTGTAATCTAGCTTCTGACCCCAACAGTTAATTAAAACTGCTCTTTCTAAAGTTACAATGATCTCTTAATTGATAAATCCAATGGCCTCTCTCATCCTTTTGATTTTTCTGCAGCATTTCATACTGTTGACAACCCTTTCTCTTCCTGAATCCTGTCTCTTTCTTGGATTTTTCACAACTTCTCTCTCTTGGTTCTTCTACTTGCCTCCCCATTTTGTCTCAGTCTCTTGGGCTGAATCTTCAGTGAGTAAACCCCCAAGGCCCTCTTCATTTTTCTCTCTATCCTCTGTTTCTTGGTGATCTCATCAGCTCCCATGGGTGGACTACCAGATCAATATATCCAGCTCTTGTCTGTTTCCTAAACAATTGTATCATGAACTAGCTATTGAACCTTTCCAACTATATAGGCATTTCAAATTCAACTGAATTAATTATCTTTTCACTCAAAAGTGCCCTCTTTCCAACTCCTCTACAATCATAAAGTAGACCACTAAATTAATCACAAACTGTGCTATCCTTAAACTCCTATCAGTCATCAAATCTTGTCATTTCTATCTGTACAATATCCCTCCTCTTAAGTCCCCTTCTCTCTACTTACATACTCTTGTTCAAGCCCTCATCATTTCTCGTTTAGATTATTGCATTAGCTTCCTAACTGGTATCTCTGCCTCAAGCCTTTCTCCTAAACCTTCTTCCATACAGCCACCAGAGTAAACACAGGTCTGATCATATTATTCTCACTACTCAGTAAACTACAATGCTCCCTGATTACTTCTAGGCTCAAATATAAACCCCTCTACTCTAGCTCTTCCCAATGTGGGCTCTTCCTACCCTTTTAGTCTTCTTACACATTATTAGGATTCAGCTGTACCAGTTTAATTACTGTTCCTCATACATAGTGCTCCTTTCCCCATCTCCATGCTTTATAATGACTGACCCCATACCTAGAATCCTGGTTTCCTTCAAGACTCAGTTCACTTCTATAGGAAGTCTTTTTCTGGGTCCTTTCCCCCCAGGGTACTTTAAGTATTATATATAAACCTGTATGCACAGATGTGGTTTTCCTAATTTTTGTTTCTGTATCCTTAGGGCTTAGCACCATGCCCAGAACAAAGTAAGCACTTAATAAATGCTTTTGATAAATTGCTTGATTGAAATCCTCACCATTAATCATAGCTTTGTACTAATTAAGGCTTTGAAGGTCCAAGTTAATAAGGAGATGTGAAAGAGGGAGCATTGTTATTGCCATCCATTAAAATCATAAGTCAGATATTTGGAGAGCTTGGAAGGGCAGCCTCTGAGCAGGATACCAGACTCAGAGCCCTAAGTGTCACGAGTATACTGAGCTTTGGGATGAGCTTGTTTGTTTTTTCACCATTTAGGGGTGAGTCGTTTCAGAGTCTTTGTGATTCCATTTGGGATGTTCTGGGCAAAGATATGTTGGAATGATATGCCATTTCCTTCTCCAGCTCATTTTACAGATGAAGAAACTGAGGCAAACAGGATGAATTGACTCTCCCAGAATCACACATCTACTAAGTTATCGGAGGTCAAATTGGAACCCAGGTCCCCCTGATTCAAAGCCAGCAGCAGGTTAACTATTATGCAATCTAACTGCCCTGTTCTATGCTACAAATATGTATTAAGTACCTACTAAGTGAATGGGCTCAGCTATTCTAAGGGAGACAAAGACCTGGGGGCCGTTTTATACAAATGCATAAAGGTGGAAGTTAAGGTACCAGCTAAGTAATTCCCTTTGACTGAAATTAAGTTAATAAAGGAGAGCCAGAGTGAAATAAGGCTGGAAGGCTGTTCCAAGCCACATTACTGAGGACTTCAAACTGATGAGTTTGCATTTTATCCTAGAGGCAATAGGGAGTCACTAAAAGTTTTTGAGCAGGGAAGTAACCAGGTCCGACCAGATTTTTATTTTGTTTTCTTTTGGGGTTTTGGGGGCATTTGGGGATGTTTTTCCGATTTGCATGTCTTGAGGGGTTATAAAAAAGGAAGGTGGGGGGATTGGAGAAAGTGATGGGATTGGAGGAGGAGGAATTTTGCCAGTTTAATGAACAAGCTTGCCTTGTGCAGAGTGAGGAAGCTAAATAATCATCAACTCTTTTTATCGTGGGTCTCTCTCCCAAGATTAGCCCGCTATAGTCAACAATGGGAGATGGAGCCTGAACTTTCAGATCAGTGACTCAGGTTTACATTTTGCTCTTCTCTGCTTGTGTGACTTGGGGTAACTGTCTAGGTCTTTCTTTGTTCATCCCAAAAGTGAGCTGAGTGAATTAGAGCATTCCTTCTTTTTCCATTCGCAATCCCTTTTCACCCAAGAAATTTTTTGCTCGACCCTGGATATCTTTGTTTGTAAATCAAACATTTTCTGATAATAAATCGTAATTTCACAACCCCCACATTCAGTTACAAGACCCCATATGGCGTTGCAAACCACGGTTTAAGAAGCTGGGAACTAGAGGATTTCTGAAGTTCCTTGAATCCTAAATCTTAACATATGCTAACATCTTAGAGGATCCTAAGGTTGGATACTCAGGATTTAAATTCCTGAATATCCTGCTATTGGTCCCCTTTAATCTATCAAGTTACAGCTGGTAAGGGAACCACAGTCATCTAATCTAACCCTGTCATTTTACAGGTGAAGAAAGCAAGGTTAAAAGAGACGGTATGTTACTCTCAGTATCACACACTTAGCAAGGGACAGCCAGGATCTACTCTGCCTCTCTCCAAGTCTCTGAATCGCTTTCTGTCTGCAGTCTCTATATTTCTGTCTCTGTCTGTCTCTGAATTTGTCTTTCTGTGTGTCAATCTCTCTCTCTCTCCCCACGCTTTTCCCTTTCTTTCCTCTCTCCCTCTTCCCTTTCTCTCTCTCCCTCCCGCTCTCCCCTTATCTTTCTTCCTCCTTTCTCCCCTACACAAAAAGAATCTGTATAAACTTTTCCCTTCCTCCCCCCAACCCCTTTCACCTTGCTTTTCATCCCAGAAAGAGCCTGAGAACAAATGAAATGTTGGGTATGAAGCTTTTTAAAAAAAGTGTCATGTAAATACAATTTATTATGGTACCATTACTGACAATTTTACAGCCACCATACCCATTTAGTGTTTCAGAGGATACCCAGGTCTGGTTCTCCCAGGAGGAAAACCTTTAGCATTAAGTGAATATCCCCAATTAAAGGGTAATTTCCAAAAAGATTTGTAGGAACACTGGACTGGACATGACTTCCAGAGGTCATCTAACCAATCAATGAATAGGCTGATTCTTCAGAGCCTTATTTGGACTTATCATTGAACTATATATAAATATAAGCATAATCCTTGTCTGCAAGAAGTTTAGGATTGAGTTGGAGAGATACAGTCAACATCCATTATTGAAATAATAGCATCAGGTGATGATAAAAGACAATATATATATATAAGTAATACCTGAATATAATGGAATATAAGAAATTATGTGTTAACTATAGAGAAGTATAAAAAGATTTATATGAACTGATGGAGTGTGTAAGCAGAGCCAAGAAAATAATATTACAATGACAACAATGTAATAGAAAGAATAACTATAAAACAATTAAAAGTGAAGGTTGCAAAATTATAAAGGATATGCATGGCTTCAAAGAAGAGATAGAAGGAGACACCTCACTCTACTCTTTTGCAGAGGTGGGAACACCACAAGTGTAGGATATTGAACATTTTCCTATTTAATGATCGAATTTGCAGGTTTTTTTCCTCTTCTTCCTCTTTTTCCTTTTTTGTCTTTAAAAATATTTTTGGATACGTGGAATAATTTACTAGAAAAGAAAAGGAGGATATGGTGAGAAATTTTGGTGATATAAAAAATGAGATACCAATAAAAATTATTTTTTTAAAAAATCAACGTGATTAATTGATAAATTGTAACAGATGATTGCTGTTGGAGCTCTTATGCGGTTATTTATTATGAGACTAATGTCTTTAGGAAATGCTTCATGAAGAAGGGAAGACTGTAAATTCTTAGGAGTTGGGATTGGGAAAAAAAACTTTAGAAATCATCTAAACACCTATTTTTCTTATTATTTTATTTTAATAAATAATAATTTATTATTTTTCCAATTACAAATAAAGATGGTTTTCAAAATTCATTTTTCTAAGATTCTGAATTCCAATTTTTTTCTCCCTCCCTCCCTTTTTTACCTCCTTGACTCCCCAAGACAGCTAGAAAACTTATATGGATTATACAATTTTCAACATTTCCATATGAATCATGTTGGGAAAGAAAAATCAGAACAAAAGGGAAAAAACCATAACAATTTAAAAAAAAGTCAACAAAAAAGGTGAAAAATATATGCTTTGATCTGTATTCAGTCTCCATATTTCTTTCTTTGGATGTGGATGGTATGTTCCATCCAAAGTCTATTGGTATTGTCTTGGATTACCTTATTGCTGAGAACAGCTGTCATAGTTGATCATCACACAATGTTTCCGTTAACTGCATACAATGTTTTCATGATTCTGCTCACTTCACTCATTATCAATTCATATAAGTCTTTCCAAACATCCCATTTTAAAAAAGAGGAAATGAACCCTTGAAAGATGATATAATATACCCAATGTCACCTGAACGCTAAGTAGAAATTCCTGACTCCAAAACCAGTATTTATTGAGTTGGGTCTTAAAGTAAATAACATTTTCTATCTTCTCTATAATAGCACACAGTGGTGGCTAAATGATTGTTTGGTATTCTGAAAAGGAGGGAAGAAAGTGTTTAATTTTTAACATTTTAATTTTAAATTGTAAAAATATTTGACCTTTTGTTTTTATATCTCATTCATTTCCTTACATATCATTCTTCCCTCCACCACAGAGAACCATTGCTTATAGCAAAGAGTAAAAATGAAGGATTAAAAAGGTCAATAAAACTAAATAATATTAACCAAGCCTGACAGATTATGCAGTGTTCACACCCATAGTCCCCCACCTTTGCCAAAAAGAAAGGAAGATATACTTTTCTAGCTCTTCTTTAAATGAATGAATAGATGAATGAATGGGGAAATTTTTTATAAAATGTTTTCTATGTGCCAAGCAATATATCAAGTGCAGAAGATGCGAACAGACAATCCCTGTTTTGAAGGAGCTTACTTTCTAATTGGGGGAGACAACACATTAGAGAAAGTAAAAATGCAAGGCCCGTCAGAAAGTTGTAAGAAGATACTCATGGTAAGATTGCAAAGTCCAGGGGTCTTTCTAGGAAACATCAGCATGTCAGATGATAATGAGTGAGTACCTCTAGAAGTGAAGCAGGTGGTAGTGCCGTGGATAGAGTGCTGGACCCAGAATAAGAAGAACTGAATTAAAATCCAGCTTCAGATACTCACTAGTATGATTTTGGGCAAGTCTTTACCTGTGTTTACCTCAGGTTTCTCATCTATAAAATGGAGATAATAATAGAATCAACTTCCCAGAATTGTTGTAAGGACCTAATGAGATAATGTTTGTAAAGTTTTTAGTACAGTGCCTGGAACATTGTAAGCATTATATAAATGTTATCTATTATTATGATGATGATTATGATTATTGTAAGGTCTGATAGCTTTCTGCCATACTGGAAGGAAGAGAGTTGGTCATCCCCAACTCATTCAGGCGATTAAGCAGCCCAGATGGATTCTGGGCACCCTGGTTGTGAAAGGCCAAGGAGGGAGGAAAGAGTGCCTGGGTGGTAACTGGTTTGTGCACTGCCAACCAGCCCTGGGTGGTTTCCAGGAAGCCCTAGGGCCTGGAGGTGGGCATCTTGTTCATTATAATAAACAGCATTCGGTTTCAATTTTGTTGTTGTTCTTTCCAGTTATGTGGTAGTAGTCATATTGTTTTCCTGGTTCTGATTAATTCGCTTTGTCTCCTCTTATACAAGTCTTCAAAACCATCTTTGTTATTTTTCCATTTATTTGTAGTTCCCAAACTCATTTCAAAGGACTTAGTATTTCCTGGAGCCTAGGCAAGGGTCTTATATGTATATGTGAAGGTGGATGGATGTTCCTCTGGGCCAAATAGAAGGACATGGAAGAGAGAAATCTAGATGAACCATATATATGAGAGGTCAAAGCCCTAAGAAAACAATGAAGTTTCCTTGACCCAGAACCCAGTTAGGAATTATAATAGTAGGTGATTTTCATTGCCCAGAAAAGCAGCCATGCTGGCCACCCACAAGTTTCCTTTAACTAATAAAATTTATCTAATTGTTACTTAAACACTTTCCAGAGAAATTTCGTGGGTCTATCATCTCTTCTCTGAAATTTACTATCTAGGTTTGAGACCATAGGCAGGAGATTGATTCATTTTTCTCATCGTTAAAATACAAATAATAATAGCCCCTATATTGTGGAGTGGTTATGAGGGTCAAAATAAGTTAATAAATGTAAAGCATGTTGTGAGGAATAAAGCAGTGTCATTATCAGTTATTAGAATCATTTTGCATACATTTGGTGAAAATCACTTTACCAATGCAGAACAGCAGCTATCTGTCAATTTATAATCCTGAATTATGCTTACTTTGGGGAGAGAAGTGGTATCAGAGGGATATAGTGGTTGTGAGAGCAACAAAAAATGAAGAAAGGAAGAGAGGATAAAGAGAAAGGAAGGGAGGAGAGGGAAGAGGAGGAGAAGATGGAGGAGAAAATTGGAACTACAAAGTTTAATTAAATATATATATACTTTTAAAAATTTACAAAATAATCAGTGTCATATATAGTCCTTTTTTCTAGTCTTCTTTATAAAAGATAATGTTTGTGTTTTGTCAATGTTTTTAAGTGCATAATTACAAAAAAAAGAAAGTTTAATTTTAAAAAAATCTTATAAGCTTAAAGAGTTGTCTGGGACACTGAGGGATTAAGTGAATTGCTCAAGGTCATGCACCCAATATTGTATCAGTATGCCTGGTACTTTAAACTTGATTTTTTCTTTTCTTTTAAAATATTTTGTTATTTCTCAAATACTTGTATAAAATTTTTTAACATTAGCTGTTAGGTTCTGAGTTCCATTCTATTTTTCCCTCCCTTCTTTCCTGCTCCCTTCCCTGAGATGGTAAGTAATCTGATATAAATTATACTTTGTAATCACCTAACACATTTCCCTATTATTCATTTTGTAGGGGGGGGTGAGAAAAAGAATGAGAGAGAGAGAGAGAGAGAGAGAAGGAGGAAGAAGAGGAGGAGGAGGAAAAAGGAGAAATATTTGAGAAAGGAGGCTTTTATCAAAAACACTTGCTGTAAAAATTTCTCTCTTCTTCCCATTTTCTGCTCCTCCTTCTCCTCCTCCTCCTCCTTCTTTCTCTCTCTCTCTCTCTCTCTCTCTCTCTCTCTCTCTCTCTCTCTCATTCTTTTTCTCAGAACCTAACAACTAATGTTAAAAAATTTTGCATTGGTTTTGTTTATGCAAAAATGTTTTAATTTTATATAATCAAAATTATTCATTTTACATTTCATAATGCTTTTTATATCTTGTTCAGTCCTAAATTCTTCCCTTATCCATAGATCTGACAGGTAACAACTATTCTATGCTTTCCTAATTTGCTTATGATATCATTCTTTATGTTTAAATTATGTACCCATTTTGACCTTATCTTAGTATTCAGTGTGAGATGTCAGTCTATACCTAGTTTCTGCCACACTGTTTTCCAATTTTCCCAGTAGTTTTTGTCCAATAATGGAAACTCAATTTTTTTTAAATAAGGATGGCTTGCTATATAGCAAGTTGCCTGTCTCTATTAATATTGGTTTTGTTGCCTGCACTGTTGCAATGTCTTGCACTGAAATTTCAAAAATAGGATCCCCTACTCCCTGTATTTGTCTTTTCCCCATCACATGAAAATTGGAAACAACTCAGGGCTGAGTTCTTTACTGCATCTATGGTACTTAGCTCCTTTTCAATGGTACAGTCAGGTAGATGTAAGCCAAGTTAGTTTTTACAGTGTGGAAGCTAGAACAAGTATTTGCCCAGAAATGGGAAACTAAGTCAGAATAAATTTGAAAAAACAGATTTGTTTTATAAGATTCAAAGTGATTAAAGAGTGTACTCAGGGAGTACACTAACCTGTCCTAGCCAAAGCCTAATCTTTATTTCATGTTTCACTGTTAGATCCATCTCCTCTCCAGGATTTGCATGGAGCATGATAGAATTAAGTGGTCTATTGGGTTACTCTTGGTGTGTCTGTTTTCCTGGTAATACCCATGGGCTTCATGCCCTATGCTACATTTTCATTCTGAAGGTGATAGAGTGAATCATCAAGGTGGATGTGGGGGCTGGAAGGGGGCATCAATACTGGCTTTGTTCAACAATGCACCTCTGTTCAAAATTCCTATTCATTTAGTATGACTCACTCTATCTTTTTAGAAAACAGGCTTCCGCTCTCCTTTTTGGTTTTTGAGCTCTCATGCCACAGAAACTAAAGTAAAATATTATAATAGCAATGATTTTTTAAAAAGAGAAAGAGAGAAAGCATTGCTTTACATCCTTTTCATTCCCCAAATTAGATTGAATTTTAGGATCTAGAGAAGTCCTGATTCAAGCCTTTTTCACTTCTCACTTGGATTATTGCAGTAGCATTTAATGGTCTTCCAGACTCTGTCCTCTTCCTTCTCCAGGTTATTCTCTACACAACTGCCAAATTGAGGTTCCTAAAACACAGGTCTCACCATACACTCCTGTGCTCAAGAAGCATTGATATCTCCCTATTAGCTCTCAGAGAAAATAAAAACTACTCTGTTCAGCATCTAAAACTCTTCCTAATCTGATTCCAACATATATTTCCAGGTATATTTCACATTATTCCTCTTCATATAGTCTTCATCCCAGTCAAATTGTGGCTCCCTATGTAGCACAACCCATCTCCCACTTCCATGCTTTTGAATAATTTGTCCTGAATGCCAGGAACCCTCTAGGAATCTCAACCTCCCTTCAAGGTTCAGCTCAAGTGTACTTTCCTAATCTCCCCAAATTGTTAATGTTCCAAAATTTATTTTTAAAGAAGACCTGGAAGCTCTGCCAACTCTTTGTTTACCTCCAGCTCTGCTAGAGGTTTTGACTCCATCATCATCATTTCTTTCACTGGATATCTTCCATCTCCTCTTTTCACTTTCATTTTATATGTTGCCTCTCCCCTTCTCACCCTCCAGGGGATTATAAGCCTTTTGAGGGCAAGGATTCTTTTTCCCTTTTATTTGTAAACCCAGTGCTTAGCATAATAACTGACAGATAACAGTTAATAAATGTTTATTATACTGCATTGTGCTCTATGGTGTTGTATAGTTTTCAGATATCTAGTAACCTATTACCAAATTACTTAATCTGCATACAATATGATTTCTTTACTAGAATGTAGGCTCTGAAAGTTAGGAATTTATTATATATTATTATATATAGTTATATATACATCATATATTATTACATATTATGCACAGCATATTATTATATAAAATTTATTATTTATTATATATAATTATATATTATGTGATACATATTTTATACAAAATATGTATTTCTTGTTTATTATATAAATAATAATAGCTAACATTTATATAGCACAACAAACGGGAGATAGGGGCTATTCTTATTCCCATTTGCAGACAAGGAAACTGAGACAAATAGAGGCTAAGTGTCTTGCCCAGGTAGTAAGTATCTAAGGCTGGATTTGAACTCCTGTCTTCAAGTCTTGCACTCTATCTACTGAGCCATCTAGCTGCCTTTATATCTTTTATGCCTAGTATAGCACCTGTCAAATCAAGATAAGGAAAGACAAGAGGCATGTATTAAGTGCCTACTATGTGCCAGCCATTGTTAAGTTAGGACTGGGGATCAAAACAAAAAGAAAGACAGTCCTTGGTTAAGGGAGGGACTGGAGGAGGAAATTACTTCTTTCAGAAACTCAGAAGTAAAGCCAAGAAGAAATACAGTTTGACTGGGCTGGGCCCTACCCCAAAATGGAAGCCTTGGAAGAAAGTCACCAATGGAAGAAGAATATTGAAAACACAATATTCATTCTTGTGATACATTTTTTTCTTCTTCCCTTTCCCCTTCCCCAGCCTTAGAAAACAAGTAATCCAATATTAATTTAAAAAAATTAAACATGTGCAGTTTTTCTATACATATTTCCACAATTATCATGCTATACAAAAATCATATCAAAAAAGAAAAAAATGAGAAAGAAAACAAAAAGCAAGCCAACAACAACAAAACAGGTGAAAATACTGTGTTGTGATCCACATTCAGTCCCCCCAATCCTCTCTGGATGTGGATGGCTCTTTCCATCACTAGTATGGCAGAGGAATGTTCAAGGATGAGAAAGCTCCAGACACTGGAGAGGACATGTTGTGAGGAAGATAGAATGGCAAAGTCTGGGAAGTCCATCTCAGACAAGAATGGAATGAAGGGCATAACAGCACATTTATTAAGCTCCTAGCAAGTGCTTAATAAATATTCATAGAATTGAATGGACTAGGCCTCTTTCTCAGACAGGTCCAGACTTAATCCCACCAAGATAGATGGTTTTCCTGTATTAATGGGGCCTTTTTTTCTTCTTCCTTTCAGGTTTTGTATGTAATAGGCAAAGAGGATTAACTGGTATAAGACGCTTAGGAAACCTAGTCATCATTTCTGGACAGACTCTCAAACTTTTCCATCCCATGACCCTTTCAAAGGCTCCAATGGTCACCCCTTCTCTTCCCTTCTTACAATGTTTCACATCCTTCCTTCATTATTCCCCTCCCCAACTCACTTCCCCGTTAATCCCATAAACCCAATTACTTCAAAAAAGCCACTCAGAATTTCCAGATTCTTCTCAGGCTCACAATCAATGTAAAAAAATTGAGAAGGAGAATGTGGAGAAGACTGTATAGTTATAGAACATGTGTTATTGTTATTTTTTTAATCTTGTTCCATTTTGACTGTTTGGAGCAAGGCAGCCCTGGTTATCTTGATCCCCTCAAAGCTCTCTTACCACCTCCAGCCCTTCAGGCAGAAGGACAGACTGGTAAACAGGACAAGCAACAAGCAAATAAACTAACAATAACAACAACCATTTTTATTGACCTACTATATTTTAGTCATTTCAATTATATTTTTAAATAACATCTCATTCTTTCTACTTAAGATCATCAAGCATCAAGATCACCTATCACACTGGTGGTAAATGACCTTACTTGGAAAGGTAATAAGCCAAGATTAAAGTGAAGGGAGAGCTTATGCATGACTTGTTGTTCACAGATGATTCTGTACTGAATGCTGTTCTTTTTTTTTAAAAAAAGCTTTTTATTTTCAAAATATATGCATAGTTTTCAATATTCACTTTTGCAAAACCTTATGATCCATTTTTTCCTTCCCTTTCCCCTGCCTTCTGCCTTAGAAAACAAGTTATCCAATATATATTAAACATGTTCAATTTTTCTATACATATTTCCACAATTATCATACTACACAAAAAAATCAGATCAAAAAGAGGGGAAAAAGAGGAAAAAATCAAGCAAATAATAACAATAATAAAAAAGTAAAATACTATGTTATGATCTACATTCGGTCCCTATAGTCCTTTCTCTGGATGCAGATGGCTCCCTACATCACAAGTCTATTGGAATTGGCCTGAATCATCTCACTGTTGAAAAGAGCCAAGTCCATCAGAGTTGATCATCACACAATCTTGTTGTTGCTGTGTACAATGTTCTCTTGTTTCTACTCACTTCATTTAGCATTCATGTAAGTCTCTCCAGGCCTTTCTGAAATCATCCTGTTGATCATTTCTTAGAGAACAATAGTATTCCATAACTGAATGCTATTCTTGAGACTGAGATGCAACAGAGATTGATTTTCTGCCACTTGTGCTAGTTTTGATCTGACAACCAACACCAAGAAAACAGGTTCTCCACCAGTCAGCATCACATTATCCATAACTGGAACCATTGGTTATAGCAAAAGGAGAAATGTTGAATATTGGGGATAAGTGCACTTACCTTGGCAGGGATGTCCACATAAATGATGAGGCTGACATTGCCAGAACTAGCTCAGTGTGTAGGAGGCTCCCAAGAGAAATGTGGGAGAGAAATGGTATTAAGTTGCCTACCAAACTGAAGGTCTGTAAGAGCTATTGCTCTGATCTCATTGTTGTATGTCTGTGAAACCTGGAGATTATACCAGTGTCATGCCAGGAAGCTGAATCACTTCCACTTGATTGTCTTAGGAAGATTCTGAAGATCACCTGGCCAAATAAGGTACCAAACACCTTTACTGAGTTGATTGACCAAACATTCAAACTCTACTGTAGACAGGGCAACTCTGATGGCTGGCCACATTCAAATACCAAATGTATGTTTGCCTAAAAAAAAGACTATTTTATAGAGACTCAAACAAAACAAGGGCTCACACAGAGATCAGAATAAGTGCTATAAGGACACTCTCAAGGTCTCTCTGAAGAACTCTGGAATCAGTTATGAGAGACGGGAGACACTAGCACAGGTCTGCCCAGCATGGCTGCCCACATCAAAGAAAGCATTGTGCCCTATGAGCAAAACAGAATTGCTGATGCTCAAAAGAAACATGAGATGTGCAAACTTTCATCCCAAACCCTACAAGTGTTCCTATAAACTATTTGTGCCTGATTTGTGGAACAGTTTTGCATGCTCATATTTGTCTGATCAGCCAACAGTTGGGTATACTGTACCCTGACCCCAGCATGGTGATCTCATTTTGGTCCATCCTCTCTCAACACAAAGAACAACAACCAACTATGTTGCTCCCATTGTATAAGCATTTAACAAATCATTTTATTTGGTCCTCTCAACAACTCTGGGAGGTTAGGTGTTGTTATTAATCCCATTTTTCAGTTAAGGAAACTGAGGTAGACAGAGGTTAAATAACTTGTCCAGGATAAGTATCTGAAACTGGATTATTTCCAGGCTCAGTCCTTTATCCACTTGTACCACCATCTTCTACTATTGCTCCCCCTCTATAGATAAATCCCATATACTGGATCACAGATTTGGTGCTGAAAGGGATCCTAGAGGCTTTCTAGTCCAGTCCCTTCATCTACATAAGTGTTAGTAAAGTGCCAAAGATCATACGGGTAATTTGGCACTAGAGTGTGATTTGAACTCAGGTCCTCTGATTATAAATCAGACTTTCATTTTCCCAGACTTTCTTACCTCACAGGATACTTTTTGAAACCATCGAAGAGGGATGAGGGGGAGGAAGATTCAGTGCCCTGGAAATGTCTACCCTGGCACATGCAGCTAATTCCCATTAGGGTCCATGGTTCATCTCTTCCGATCCGGCACCAGTGACATCTTGTCCAGTCTCTGCCCTTTAGTGTTCTGGGCCAACATAGCAGCTCTTACCCAGGCCCCAGAGTGGATGATTAAATGAGAGCTGACAGACTGTAATCCCAGCTTAGCCGCACCACAGCACACTGACCAGCTGGGAATCACTCAGGAGCTAAAAATACTAAGGAGGATGCTTAGGTGTGAATTTAGGCTCTGGCTTGGGGTGGTTTGGTTTTGCTTTGTCTCTTAGATTTCCTCATCTCCTGGGCTTTCTTTGGACCTGGAACTTTCCTCAAAAAATAATCCACTTAGTTCTGTTTTCCCTAGTGGATGGAAGTTACCCACCCATCTAGGTCAAATTCAAGTTTTTCTTGAAGAGGTTGCCAGCTGGGAGCAGCTGATAGAGGGGAAACCAATGCCAATTGGGCTTTAAATCCATTCTTAATTATATGTGCCAATGGATGGGAACAGTAGAGCAGATGATCCTAAATGGATTCTAAACTCAAATGTCACATTTACTTGGCTTTGGAGTAATTTATGATTTCTTCCTAACAGATGTACTTTCCTAAGTGTGATAAGACCATGTTGTCTTAGTGGAACTTTATTGCTTCTGGGATTGGGTGGATGTGTCCCAGAGGTATTCCTGGTGAGAGGAAGGAAGCCAGGCAGAGATTCAAAATATTCTAGAAATAATCCACAAAATTCATAATCCATGGGTTTATGCCCTTCTTCAACGTGACAAAAAGTATATTTAATTCAATCTGGACTGATTCTATGCTAGATTCATTTCTGGATTCTGAGTTATTTATTCATATATGTAATTATCTTCATGAAGACATAAAAGTTCAAAATACCAAGATCTGGTACAAGAAAATGGAGCCCACAAGTCAGTGAGGCAATTCAGCTTTGTTGAAGGAATATATTTACAATATGAAGGGCAGTCAGAGTGGATGGTGAAATCGTTGGGATCTGAGTGGAACTGGGCATATTCTACTGAGGTCTTGGAGAGAATAAGGTACCTCAACCAATAAAGGATCATGGGTTTTATAGGATTTTTATCTGGGTCAAACATGGGACCAGACATTGGAGAAAGGGAGTGAGGAGCTTCAATCTGGCCCCTGGGGCTGATTCATGCTAGAGAGGGGAAAGACTCCTGATTAATTAGTAGCTAATTGATATTCAAAATCTCCAAGGGTGAATAAGGGACTTTGGGTCACAACTGCTTGTCAACTCTCTGACAGTGACTCAAGAGTTTTTTTAGCTTCTTTGTTTAGAATCTCCTGGAGTCATTACAGTTGGTCTACACAGACAAAGTGAGTTTACTTTATCAAAAGGAAAGAAAATGGTCCAAAAGCAACTTTGGGTCATATTCAATGGAAGGCCAATCTCCCTCTGAGAGCAAACAAGGACAGGGAGTTACATTAGTGGACAGCAAGGTCAAGAAACAGAAAAGGCAAGTAGTCCATTCAAAAAGAGTTCAAAGTCAGTTCCAACAAAACGAGATCACTGCTTGATGTAGCCTTTCCACTATTGTTGTCAAATATTTCCAAAATAGTCCTGAGCTTTGCAGTTTCATAGGAAGGTTAGGTGATTTTCAAAGAGTTTTCAATCCCATATTATACAACTCCAGGGACTGAGCACGAGGAGAAAAGGTCACTGTCCTTCCCCCACTGAGCTTATGTATAAGTGCTCCAGGAATACGAATGTGGGAGCACAGATGAGTATTGGTTTGAAAGAAAAGTTCCAGTGGGTCATCTAAGCACTCAGACCTGAGTAATTAGTCACCAGGGCACCTACCATCTCCCTCATCTCTTTCCAAACTTGGATGTCAGAAATACTCCCAAGAACTGAAAAAAGTGAAAATGTTTTCTACTAAATCAGCCTTCATTAAAAACAAAACAAACAAACAAAAAAAGCCCCAAAACAAAACTTCACAATTCTTCTCATCCATCTAATTAGAATGCATCTGAAAAGCCTGATGATTTTGGCTCTAAACCCTGTTTTGCTTCCCTTCTTTCTCTGAAAAGATTTCAACCAAATCATATTGATATCTCTCCCAGCTCTAACTGCCTTCATAGAGTTAGGGTAACACCATACATCTTCAACAGACTTATGGCTGGAAAGCAGAGGTTCTAATGCAGTTAAAACCTGCCAAAAAAAGGTCAAAGAGAGACATGGATGAAATAAAACAATGGTTGATTCAAAAATCTAAGACTCATGTCAAGCCTATTCCAAGCCAAACTTGCCTTGATGTTTGGAGTATGGGAGACCGAGAGAGCACTAGATGCTATCTGCAGATCTTATCTGCAGATAAAGCAAGTAGACAGAGATGGTTTGGGCATATGAAAGAATGAGTTCCTAAACATTTGCCATCCTAATCCAGATCATTTGGGTGCAGAATAAAGGCTGGGCGGGGGAAAAGGTGGCTCCCCAAAGAGCGACATTTATAGACTGAGATTCAGCATGATGCTCTGTACATGACAGGTATTTTTTTTATTAAAGCTTTTTATTTGTATAACATATATATGGGTAGTTCCCCAACATTGATCTTTACAAAGCTTTCCATTACAAATTTTACTCCCAGTCCCCTCCCCTCCCCTAAATGGCAGGAAGTCCACTACATGTTAATAATGTTGAAATGCTTGACAAGTTATGCAAGAAAAATCCTATCTACAAGAAAAAAAAAGAATCAGAGAAAGGCAACACAATGCAAGCAAATGTCAATAGAGATCATGAAAATGTTATGTTGTGGTCCATATTTCATTTCCCTCTCTCTGGGTGTATATGGTTTTCTTCAGTGAACAACTGGAACTGGTTTGAGACAATTCTTTGTTGCAGAGAGCCATGTCCATCAGAATTGATCATCATGTAATACTGTTGTTGCTGTGTATGATGATCTCCTGGTTCTGCTCGTTTCACTCAGCATCAGTTCATGCAAGTCTCTCCAGGCCTCTCTGAAATCGTCCTGCTGGTCGTTTCTTACAGAGCAATAATATTCCATAACATTCATATACCATAATTTATTCAGCTACTCTCCAATTGATGGGCATCCCTTCAGTTTCCAGTTTCTAGCCACTACAAAAAGGGCTGCCACAAACATTCTTGCACAGGTGGGTCCCTTTCCCTCCTCTAAGATCTCTTTGGGATATAGGCCCAGTAGAAACACTGCTGGGTCAAAGGGTATGCACAGTTTGACAACTTTTTGAGCATAGCTCCAAATTGCTCTCCAGAATGGTTGGATCCATTCACAATTCCACCAACAATGTATTAGTGTCCCAGTTTTCCCACGTCCCCTCCAACATTCATCGTTATCTTTTCCTCATGACAGGTATTTTTGAGTATTTGCTGAGTGAATGAGAAAATGAATAAAGAAATAAGGGAAGGAACGAAGAGCAGGTAGAGATGTTATTACTACTTGACAGAAATCCTTTCAAGTGGGTCAATAAAGCAGTCTCCCAAGTACTTCAAGTGGTTGTAGAGAAATAAACCTCCATTTGAGAAGAGAATTTTCCTAGCCTTCTCACTAATAGCCAAATGATTTAAGAATGAAAAAAAAACTGATTGATATACAAAGCTAATGATGGTTTCTATACTATTCTGAATACCATAGAAGCAATATGGTATAATCAATAGAGACCTGGAATTGGAGTCAGAAAAACCAAAGTTCAAATTCAACCTCAGATACTTAGAATCTATGTAATCTTGGCAAGTGTTTTAATCTCTCTGTGATATAACTTCCTCTGATGATAGTTTCTATACCATTCTGAATATGAACAGTATGGTATAGTGAATAGAGACCTAGAATTGGAGTCAGAAAGACCAAAGTTCAAATTCAACCTCAGATACTTAGTATCTATGTAATCGTGGCAAGTGTTTTAATCTCTCTGTGATATAGCTTTCTCTGATAGTTTCTATACCATTCTGAATGTGAATATTATGGTATAGTGACTAGAAACCTGAAGTATTTTAATCTCTGTGATATAGATTTCTCATCCATAATATGAAAGTGGGACTTAAGGTCCCTCTACTCTAAATCTATCGTACTATGATGACAAGAAGCTGACATGTTCATTCAAAACTTGACCTGAGGCTAAAGTTTTTTGCCTTGAGCTATTGTGTTCTTCGAGTGGTATGATCCTGGATCCAAAGTTAGAGGCTTATTAAAAAAAAGTAGCAGAAAGATCAAATGGACCACAGTGAATAGAATGAAAAGGAATATTGGATTTAGAACTGGCACTTTCTAAGGAGAAAAATGATTCATTGCCACAAGATTGAGCAATCCTTACTAAGAATGTTGGGCAAGATCTCACAGATGCTTCCCCACTAATCTTCAGAAAAGTAACAGCTGCCTGTCAGATTGAAAGGAAAACATCCATTCATTCCCTTTCTGAGTACAGCAGCAGAATTATTTCAGAGTAAAGAGATTGGCAGAAAATAGTGCTATTATACCCAGTATAGAAAATACTGAGTACAGTATGAAAACAAAAATATTCTTTCTCTATATTTTCTCTGGTTCGTGGATATTTCTTGATTCTTGTAAAAGTGTTGAAGGGCATATGATTAATATCAATCTGAATATACATTAACAATTCTAATTTAAATAAGAATGGGTTGTTTTTGACACCAGTGGAACTATAAAGCCTAAAGCTACCTGGTAAGTTATCCTTCCTTCCTCTTCTCATCTATTTTACATCAAGACCTAAATCCACTGATATCTTAATGTAAAATAAAATTTAAAACATGCTTACTAAAGATACTAAAAAGAAGTCTCTTTCTACTGGGGCCTCACATAGGGAACAAGAAAAATTTTAAGGATTGTCATTTTGCAGTGAGAAACTGATCTTTATCTTGTCTTACTCCAGCAGCTACAATTTTTGGAGCAATGACAAATAATAATGACAGTATCAGACAACCTTGCTTTATCCCTGATCTCATTGGAAAGACTTCTATAATTTTCACATTACCATGTAATGATGGTTGTTAGTTATTGATGTTTACAAGGGATGATTTCATAAATCACAATCAAGCAGGAATAATAAATAACCATAGGACCATACATTTAGAATAAGAAGGGACCTTAGAGACCATCAAACCTATCCACTCATTTTACAAATGAGAAAGCTGAATCTGAGAGAGGTCAAGTGACTTGCCCAAATTATACTTTATTACTGTCTAAGGCAGGATTTGAACTTAAAAGTCTTTTTAACTCCAGCCATAGCACTCAATTCACTGTGGTACTAGCTGTCAATAGAATCCATTACTCTAAAGAATGGATAATAAGGCATATATATATATATGTATATATATATATATATCTTATTCTTTTATATACATCCTACCCCCCACATTACTAGTGGTACCTGGGCAAAATTACAGAAGCCAATAGCCATCAATAGCTTGATGGACCACATTAATGAAAAAGAAGAGGTACTGATAGAAGAAAAAAATGGATGATCCCCAAATCATTTTTAATGATTTGCTTAGGAAATATTTGCTTAGATGATATGATTAGGAAAGCATATACTCAGACTGAGAGGCAGACACATTCACATTATCTGTGCCTGTTATTAATCTGCTTCCTATTGCCTCAGGCCTTTACTAGGTGGTCAGTTCTAACTAAGACATTCATATATGGTAATAGCTTGATGTGTTATCCCTTCAGTTATCGAACCTAAGGAGAAGTATATCCAATAGCAGAATTTCAGGCACCATGGAATGAAAGTAGGGGAGATAATTTGGATCAGAGGTATCTTGGTGGACCTCTCACATATCACCATATATGTGACTTCCTATCGTGACTTTTCAATTCAATTCAATAAACATTTACTGTGTAAACACTGTTAGTAATCAGGGGCAATATAAAGTTTAGAAAAGACATAGCCTTTGCCATGACAGCGCTTTGAGTATTATAGTAGGACAAGAGATATCTGCATAGTGATGGTAAATCAGAGGAACTTCTTTATTTGCTAGACTGGAGGACATGCCCCACTGAAAAGGATCAGGGTATATGCTCAGCTCCACAGAAAATAATGTAATTAGTCCATTACAAAGCATTATTATATAGTCCATACCAAGGGTAAACTCATTAGTCTAATCTAGTTTTCCTATCCTGAATTTCCAAAACCCAGAAGCCGTTAAATTGCTACCATCTCTTCCTTCTCCCTGCCCTAAATCTTCCTCTGATCTTTCCAGGTCATATCAAATCAATTAAAGTTTTCTAACACTTCTACTTAGCAGCTACCTGATGCCAGACCTGTGTCAGGGAGACTCATCTCCCTGAGTTCAAATCTACCTTCAGACACTTATTAGTTGCGTGACCTGTGCAAGCCATTTAATCCTGTTTGCCTCAGTTCTTCATTTGTCAAATAAACTGGAGAAGGAAATGGCAAGCCATTCAGAATCTTTGCCAGGAAAATCCCAAATGGGGTCACAAAGAATTGGCTATCACCGAAAAATGACTCAATAAGCATTTCTACTTACTTCAAGTCATCTTTTTCTGAGGAGCAAGACAAGGAGATAAACTATTCTCACCAAGTAGAATTCACCTAAATCCCACAAGCAGATTTAAGAAACTCTGGTATAGCAAAGCAGGGAGCCATACACTTCTCAGAATAAAATTTAAGCTAATATTTTATTAGCTTAAATAATATTTAATAAATGCATCTAGTTCCTTTAGATTGCATAGAACCCCTCCTGCCAACTGCAGAATCCACAAGTAGATATTTCACTGAATGTGCACTCCAGATATGTGGGTGTGAATGGAGAGAAGCACCATCCTTCCATAAGAATGGAGTGTTAGGATCTAAGACACAGGATATAATGATTCAGAAGATATCACAGTTAGGGGCAAAACCACACAGGGAAAACCTGGGACCTTTGAAGTCTGATCCTGACTCTGCTCCTGCTGTAAAGTGTCATTTTTTTTGGGTAAGTCATTAGCTTTTTCTGTACCTCAGTTTTGGCATGAGCAAAAAAAAAAGATAACTGAAAAGACTTCTTTCCCCAGAAAGAGAAAACACTGGTAATGGAAGCCCCCTACTGAATTTGTAGTCAGAAAGACATAGCATTTTTAAGCTGTGTGACTCCAAACAAGTCACTTAACTTCTTTAAAATTCTGGTTTCCTCACAGGTAAAATGCAGATATTATAACAGTACCTATCTATCTTACTAGACTGTTATCAACATCAAATGAGATAATATAGACTTTAAAGCAATATGTACATGTAATTCATTATTATTATTATTATTATTTTAAATGTTTATTATATAAACCAGATAAGATGATTATGGAGAAGTAAAGAGAGCTGACGATTTCTTTTTTTTGTAGGTTAAACATGTGCAATTCTTCTAAACATTTCCACATTTATCATGCTGCTCAAGAAAAATCAGATCAAAAGGGGGGGAAGGGGAAAAGCAAGTAAATGACAACAACAAAAAAAGTAAAAATACATTCAGTCCCCATAGTCCTCTCTGGATGCAGATAGCTCTCTTCATCACAAGTCTATTGGAATTGGTCTGAATCACCTCATTGTTAAAAACAGCCAAGTCCATCACAGTTGATCATCACATAATCTTGTTGCTGTGTACAATGTTCTATTGTACTTGGTTCTATTCACTTCACTTGAACTGATGATTTCTTAGTTAGGGAATGCCATAGTTAAAACAGTTTAATGTTCTAGGACCCATTTTTTCAGTAAGATTCTTGTTTTTCTCATCAAGTGACATAACTCTTAGTGAAGTAGAGTGGAGACCCAGGCAAGGGGAACAGTAAAGACAGTCAATAAGGGTTATTTATTATTTATTTATTTATTTAAATTTAATTTTTTATTTATTATTTATTTATTATTATTTATTATTAAAAACACACAGAAAGTAAGACTGGTTTAAATTAACTTCCCCAGCTCTTCACAGTAAAAACAGTCAATAAGGGTTATTTATTATGTTCTAGGCACTGTATTAAGTACTGCAGATATAAAGAAAGGTAAAACATAGGTCCTATCCTCAAGGAGCTTACAATCTAGAAACTAGGAAACAATATTCATGGAAAGGGACAGGTCTAGCTGAAGAATGAAGTAGCAATGAGAATGCTCACCACCTTTCCCCATCAACATTCCCAAACATCTTAAGAAATGTGGCCTTACCTATATCCCAGAGAGATCTTAAAGGAGGGAAAAGGACCCCACATGTAGCAGCCCTTTTTGTAGTGGCAAGAAACTGGAAACTGAGTGGATGCCCATCAATTGGAGAATGGCTGAATAAATTATGGTATATGAATGTTATGGAATATTATTGCTCTGTAAGAAACGACCAGCGATGATTTCTGAGAGGCCTGGAGAGACTTGCATGAGCTGATGCTGAGTGAAATGCGCAGAACCAGGAGATCAATGTACATGGCCACAAGAAGATTATATGATAATCAATTCTGATGGACATGACTCTTTCCAACAATGAGATGATTCAAGATAGTTTCAATGATCTTGTGATGAAAAGAGCCATCTACATCCAGAGAGAGCAGTGTGGGAACTAAGTATGCACCTCAATATAACATTCTCACTCTTTTTGCTATTGTTGGTTTGCATTTTGCTTTCTTATTAATTTTCTTTCCTTTTTGATCTGATCTTTCTTTTGCAGCAAGATAACTATACAATTATGTTTACATATATTGGATTTAACATATATTTAACATGTATAACATATATCAGATTACTTGCCATCTAGGGAGGAGGTGGGAGGAAGGAGGGGAAAATTTGGAACACAAGGTTATGCAAGGATCAATGTTGAAAAATTATCCATGCATATGTTTTGAAAATAAAAAGCTTTAATAATAATAATAATAATAATAATAATAAAAAATTAATAAAATTTAAAAAGAACCACAAAAAAGAATTGTGGTCTTAGTTCCCTTCCCTGGGTCTTGATATACTCACTTGTAAGAGAAGAGGTTGGTCTAAATGTTCTTTAGTAGATGTCTTTCTAGTTTTTATATCCTAATAGTCTATGCATTTAGATTGGTGGGTGGCAATAAAGCTTCCAGAATCCATACATAATGGTAGAGCTCTAGCCTGGTGTCAGAAATACAGAAACCACTTTGATAGATTCAGTCTTTCCCTAAAATGCAAAGTATATTCCATTAGCTCTCTTAAAAACACTCTTGGGAAAACCTAAGCATAGCATCTGAACTTGTCACATGAGGTTAGACTAGTAGAACCAATCTAAGTCATGGGTGGGGTAAGAAGAGAAGGATATTAAAATCCTGGTTTGTGGGGATAGGTGGGGGAGCTATAGGGGCAGGAAAAGTGAGAAAAGACAACTCTTATTTTCAGTAGGGATTAGGGAGCCATTACTTTTCCACAAAGATTTATGTTTGGTTGACTTCCCAGCGGGTGTGAGGAGCTTGGATTGTGGGCCAGCAGAACCTCTCTCCTTGCTTTGGGTGAATTTCCTGGGCCCAGAAGCCATCCAGACCAATAACCTCCTTCACTGAATCTCAAAACCATAAGGACGAGTTTCACTTGGAGAGCCTGAGTGTCCAGAAACACCCAGTCTGCTTCCCAGCCCACTGGAAAATGTTGCATCTCCTGTTCTTCACTCAGCCAAATTTCGCGGGTAGTGTGGCTCTCGGACACGTAGGCCACACAATCGGCCTTCATAACCACTTCCTCCAAGGTGATCCCATAGTTAGTTTGCTGTCCATGATAAACAGCCTCAAACTAGGTTGAATCAAGCAGCAAGGAAGCACACACTACTTATTGGGAGAATTCCCCTTCCAAGTGGCCATAAGCTGGAGACAGCCACATCTTGGGCCCAGAGAAAGGTTGTCAGGAGCCAAAGGGACAGCTCAGAAACTAGGCTCCAAATCTAGATCACAAATTTACCACCAGCATTGCTCTCTGGAGCCCCAATCAGGGTTGGGGTTCTGAGGCTGGAGGTGTGGGGACTGTGAATGATTGTTGGATCGGGAGATACCATTCATCATTCCCACTAAGTCACTAAGAGGTTTCTGAAGCAGGTGGCTCAAATTTCCTTGAAAACCCTGAATAATCCTCCGTTTGAAGTGTGGGCGAATCTTGTTGTCACCACCCAGTATTAATGGACAGGCATAGTGCAGGGAGAAAGGGGTTTTCGACTGCATTTTTGCGCACTGACTTGCTTGACAAGCCCAATAAAAGCTTAACTAAATATTAAAAACACACAGAAAGTAAGACTGGTTTAAATTAACTTCCCCAGCTCTTCACCTACTGTAGGAAGAAATTATAATAAAATGTCAGAGCAAAAATAAACCGCGTGTGGAAATAAAAATAAAACATAAAATGCCCTCTTACAACTGTTCAGTACGATTTAGCTCATAACAACATATCATTGTACATGAAGTTTTCATAGTCCTAAAGTGTACTTGGGCAGTAAGAATGTTGACTCTAAAAAATTCATATTTTATACATCAGAAAGCTGCCCTTTCCCAGAAGTTATATTGACATGAACCACTTGAAAAAAAAAATCTACCCTTCTCAGTTAACTAAGCTTGTAGACAAAAATTCTCATAGACATAGATGGGCCTCTTTGGGCTTCATTTTCCTTATCTGTAAAATGAATGAGTCAGACCAGATGACCTTTGAGGTCCCTTACAACTCTTAAATCTAAGAATCCTCTATGTAGTTTGAATTCTACCCCTCATAGTCACTCTCCCATTAGCCGTATTCCTTGGTCTTTAGCAAATGAGAGTTTAGAAATAAAAGCTGACACATTCATCTGCAGTTCTTCTAACTTCCTATCCTAGGGTTGGGCTTTATGAAGAGGAAAAGCACTTAATTCCCCCAGGAGGATAGAGAAAAAGGGACCCCAGGCTTTTGCTTGTCATATCCCTAGTATTTAAGTGGAACTGGATATCCTCAAAAGATTAAAAGGGTAGGATGTTTGAAGCCCTCTTTTCAGGATGGAATAGGAAATATAGGAACCTCGCTGCACAGTTCATTTTTTTGGCCATCTATGAGAGCCTGTTTATAGACACCTGGTGTGTTAAGTCAAGGAAAGGGGGGGGGCTCCTTTTCCAAGTCTCAGAAGCAATGAAAAGGTGATTTTGTAAGAATAATTCCTTTGGCAAGGCCTTGGTGGGAGTCCATCAACATGGTCTTTGCCGGCTGGCTCTCAGAAAGCGTTTCAGGAGGGGACTCATGCTCCCAGTGGGGACCACCCGACCCTTGGACACTTCCTTCTTTCCAGGTTTGTAAAGGGAGCAATCTTTTCCAGCAGGCAGGGAAAAGCACAGCCAAAGAAACCCCTGGGAAACCAACCAAGAAAAAGAACAACAATGGAAAGCAAGCAAGCAGACATTTGAATCATTTTAAACTATATATGTGGTACATACACCGATGTAGTTACATGGGCTATATGCAGACACAAGTATATATTCATATATGTTTCCTGGTTCCTAATTATAACCAGTCCCAAGGGACTTAGGGCTGAATCACCAGGCGTTAGCATTTGGAAGGCCATGACATGGCAATCAAGTCTTGGGATCTACTGACAGGGGCCAAGAAGGTCTGTAGCCCCATGCAGACAAAATGTGGTGAGAGGCCCAGCCCAAAGAAGGAGCAGGGGATTGAAAAATGTAACGTATTGCTCTAAACTGATTGTGCCGATTGCTTGCCAGAAAGAAATACCAGCAGGCCGGGGGAAAAATGTTTCTGTTTATTTGCTTCGGCCTCAAGCCATCAGCCCCAAAGTGGAAAAGAGAAGAGAATAAGCTCTTGAACCATTTTGTTCTCTCTCTATCTCTCTGTCTGTCTGTCTGTCTCTTCTCTCTCTCCTCTCTTTCTCCTCCTCTCTCTTTTCCCCTCTTTATTTTTATCTGTGTCTTCCCCCCTACTCTTCTCTCCCTTTTTCCTTCACTCTCTCTTTGTCATTATCCTCCTGAATCTATCTATCTTTTTGTCCCTGTTTTTCTGTCTCTCTCACTCTATTTCTCCCTCTTTCTTTAATTTAATTTAATTCAAGGACTTGAAGATGTAAACCTACTGGTCTCATCAATGGCCCAACAGAGAAGGTTGGGCTATTGATGTTTAATAATGCTTAAGGTTATAACAGATTAGTTTTAGAAGAAGAAAGTGGTCTCAATCTCACAACAGAAAATCAGGGCTCCACTTTAAATATTTTCTTTTGCTAGTAACAGTGCATTCAGAGAATTTCCACAAATCCCTAAGCTGTCATGTCTTCTGCTCCTCAGTCTGGGAAAAGAGATCCTGGAGCATTCCAGACCCACTTGCCAACCCAATGTATTGGATGTTCTGATCAATGTGACTTTACTTGAGACGAGGTACAGGGTCCTACTGCTTACCGTGTGAATATTAGATATTTCCCTTCCTTGCTTTTTCAGATAAAATCACAGATCTGCCACTAACTTAGCTGAGAGACCTTGATCAACACAGTTATCTTCTGAGCCTTGGTTTGCCCAACGATAAAATGGAGATATTAGGGGGGCGGAGCCAAGATGGCGGAGTGAAAAGGTGACTTTCTGTCTCTCCTCCGATCTTCTCTCAAATCAACAATAAAATAAGCCTCTGAACTGATCTTCAAGTCAATGAACTCAGAAATATTTGGACACTGCTCTCTGGATAACTTCATATCAGGTTGGTCGGACTCGGACAGAGAGATAAATAGACGACTCCTGCGCAGGCCGGAAGTGAGGGTGGGACTCAGCTCAGCTCATCGGGGCAGAAATTCCAAACTCCAAACTCCAAATTCCAAACACCTGGAGTTAATCTGAGGCATTCGGGACACTCTGCCCTGATTGGGGGCAGGTGTTCTGGCAGACTTGCCTTGTTTAAGGAGTAATTCGGACTTAGTCCTAGCCCC